>JASJFT010000187.1:63219-91710 GCA_030770425.1 Darksidea phi | reverse complement strand
TTCTCTACAAGAACCTAGGACGGCTTGACGAGGCGGAGAAGATGTACCAGCGGGCGCTGCAGGGCTACGAGAAGGCATGGGGACTAGAGCACACGTCAACACTTAAGGTAGTCAATAACTTGGGCATTCTCTATAAGAATCTAGGACGGCTTAACGAGGCGGAGAAGATGCACCAGCGGGCGCTACAAGGCTATGAGAAGGCATGGGGACTAGAGCACACGTCAACACTTAAGGTAGTCAATAACTTGGGCATTCTCTATAAGAATCTAGGACGGCTTAACGAGGCGGAGAAGATGCACCAGCGGGCGCTACAAGGCTATGAGAAGGCATGGGGACTAGAGCACACGTCAACACTTAAGGTAGTCAATAACTTGGGCATTCTCTATAAGAATCTAGGACGGCTTAACGAGGCGGAGAAGATGCACCAGCGGGCGCTACAAGGCTATGAGAAGGCAATAAAGCCAGAGAACCTATCTACTTATCTTCCCGCACTGGAAAATATGTGGAGCTTTGCCTCACTCTACGATCGTCAGCACCGGGTGGAAGATGCTAGAGCCTGGTACTCGAAAGCTCTCTCAGGCTACGAAAGCGTGGTTGGAACTAATCATCCAAAGTGCCAGACGCTTCGAAGCAGGCTTGCTGTCTTGGGTACAGAACCTGACAAAACCGATGGATCAAGAGCAGTTGTCGGCGCAAAGACCTAGTGCTATAGATCTTTCTGCCAACGTCGAAGCAGCCAAACCAGCTTCTAAACGGCACAAACTCTTCCGCAGATTCAGATAGAAATACCATTGATGTGATGCTGAGGCTTGTGTTTGTATACTGTAGGCAAGCAGCATATAGATCTGGAGCACATCGTTATGCAGCATAGGGTTACTTTAGCCGCGCACATTTCTAGAAACCCCTCACCATGCGCCACAGCTATTCTCAGAGGTTCATTTAAATGGGTAAAGCGCCAATTTTGTTACAGAAGATTACAACATGTGAGCACGCGACTGCATGCCAAGTCTTTCTAGTGCATCCCAACACGCTGGAATGCTTTTCGCCGTCTTCGATTTTGACCGGCGAAACTCTCAGACCACGTCGTTGCTAGGTCAAAGAGGTCTTTCGAGCTTAGAAATTAGATATTTCTTATTTAAACTCTAATTATATCTAACCCTCCGAGGTCTACAGAGATCTTCGTGGTCTCGAAAAGACAGGGGGGGTATTGACAAAGGGTTAATTTTTCGGCGCCGTCGAAGCCATCGATAACATAGTCAACATCACGGTATTTATTGTCGGAGGCTGGTGCACTTATAGAGAAGTAACAAGAGAATACTATACATAATTTGCAGGTCTATGTACTTGCGAAAAAAGAGATAGCGAAGGTCCGAAGTGAAAAGCGTCCCGTTACACCGTGCGTCCCGGCACGCAGGGACGGACGTTACAGTTCCTCTTTTGAATACAGATGAGGACCGGGTACGGACTGTCGCGACTGACCTCTGTGCGGCGGCTCTGGAAAGCAGGGCGATTTAAATTACGGATACTGCCACGGCTCTGGCAAAGACAGCCCTTCCGACTCGAAGTAGTAGCGGAGGATTCACTATGCGCGTCGCTTGTTGTTGTTACGGGGGCTGTTCCTTCCTGATCTGCGGATTGCTCCTTGGCCGTATCTCCTGACTTTACGACTGACATCGAAGCTTACACTTTCATCGCTCCACTAGAGTGCAAAGAAGACATTCCTTAAGCTAATTATCTAAATTATCCATGGCGAAACTTAGTGTAACTTGTTTCCGTTCAACATGCAGGGTCGAGGAATCCAGGTGCATTCTACACGATCAGTCCTGATCATCCCACGTATACTTCGCGAAGATATCCTCAAGACTCTCTCTCCTACTAGGTGGCTGATTCTGGTACTGATCCCAGAACGTCTCCTCTCCACCGAAGCCACACGGCCTTCTGCAACTGCACTTTAGCGTTCGGAAATCCATCTCGCTTATGAAGTCACCTTTGTTCACGGTCCAACCGTCCGGCTCCTCCTTTGACATATCCTGTTTCAACTCCTCCAGGGCTTTGATAAAAGCAGCCCTTGTACTAGCTTTAACGTATGGTCCCTGGATGCTGACCTTGGGAATATGCCGAACATACTTAAAAGCCAAGCCGAGAAGCATCTCTGTCATTAATTTTTGACATATGGATCTAACGTTACTAATCACAAAATCAAAACCTTGCCAGTCCCAGGGGGACGGCCAATAATTGGCATTCCAGCAGGTTGATCGGAATGTTAAATCCAGTCGGTCTAGGTTCGGTAGGGTAACCGGTTGAAGGATCGTAGCTTTGATTAGGGTTTTCCCCCGAAACAACTCGGCCTCTGGTGCGTCTATAAAGAAGCCGAGGTAGTCGTAGTTAGTGAAGTTGAGCCTAATGTGTGTGAGTGCGTTTGCCGGCAAGTTCACCTGCAACGCAGCCAACCTCCCAAGGACAGCTGGTTCAGCAAAACTTTGGCGACTGCTCCCCCATACCACTCTAGCCGCCTCAGCTCGAATACCCCTACTCAGGCTCATGATATCCGCCATTGGTGGAGGGACGACGTCTGCCGGGTCGTGCGTGCCTTCAAGGATATCGAGCGGAGGTTTCGGCGTCCAGCCATTTCCGAGAGATGCAGCAAGACTGTGACCTGGCTGTAGCTCCCTCGGGTAGATGTCGTTACCGACCACACACTCGTATACAATCAAGCGCAGCTCCATTGGTAAGTCGAGGAAGCGGAAGGGCTTGTTGCGCAGCTGGTACCAGCGCCAGAGCGTGTTGTAGCCTTCGTCGCCGACTGGTGTGGTTAAGGGAGCCACACGAACGACAGCAGCACAGAAGGCATCAAAAGTGAGCCAGTCATCCTTCCACTTGATCGAAGGATTCTGGAAATCGAATTCCCCCGACCCAAACCTGCGGGTAACGCGAACAGGCAGTGTGTGACTCATGCGGGTAACGCGAACAGGCTGTGTGTGACTCATGCGCCCACCTTGAGTGCGCAATACGAACGTGAGGTAAGTTGTGAAGGTCGAAGCTAGCGTATTGTCAGTAAGGAGGCGATGTAAACAGAACTTTTAGTACTTACCTTGTCGCTCGAGCTTTGGTACCTGCTCGTATTCGAACTCGGTCGCTGAGCGTACATACAGATCCGCAACGAACACATCAAAGCAAGACTTCCTAAGCGCCAGAATGCGCGCGGTCGTGCTCTTGATTAGGTCCTCCATCTTCTCTTAAGAAGCGGGAAGGCGTCAGTGTTAAGAATTTAGTGAGGGCCTTTGCAGGTAGTTGTTTGGTTTGGATTTGCATAGTGGGAGTCTCTTTGTTTGCAGGCATTTATATGAACTTTAGCTAGCAATACCAAGCCTCGATGCGTGCACGTTCGGGTTGGGGTTGTACCTGTACAATGTAAATCAGCTACGCTGTTCACTGCTCGACCGACCCCCACTGCCGCAGTTCTTGCAGGTACTACCAATTTCGATACACCCTAACATTGTAACTGAACAACTAAAAACAATGCGGAGTAAAGACTCAGACTCATCATTCATACCGGAACACAGGGCACCTTGGGCAAAAAGAATTGAGGTAGGTTTACTAGGGTCCAAGTCAACTAAATTCGTGTTTCCTGGCGCCTTGACGGCAAGCTAACGTGGGCACCACTTATGCGACAGACATCGGAACCGATGTGATTTTCTTACTGACATTGACAAGCATATGAGTCCCCATTATTGGGGAGGTAGGAATACACGTGTGGCCAAACCGCCTTCCTCGCAACCCAACTCCTTTTCGCAATAACCAAGAATAGATACAGATTCCCGTGCAAATGAGCAAGTACTCCATCCCTTCTGCACAAAGCTAAAAGATCAGCTAGTCATCACTGTTCAACTTTTGACTGTCCAACTTTTAACTGTCCAACCTTTCACTGTCCAACCTTTGACCGTCCAACTTTTGACTGCCACACCCTCATTCTGAGCAAATGCCCTCGCACTCAAACCCTGGTGCGACCAACAGTTTTCCGGGGCCGCTGCCGGTGACAGGAGCCTGGTAGATCTCGAAGCGCACGCCGCCAAAACCAAAGAGCGTGTCGGCAAATGATCGGAGCAATGCTTTCGACGCGTCCGAAAATTCCAGATATGGACGCCCTGGAGGCATGAACTGCCAGGTCTCTGAGTAATGGTTGTCGATGGCCACCGAGAAGTGACGGAGTGGTAGGTCGGATGTCAGACGCATGATGTTTTCAGGAACCCTGTACTTGACCACCAGAGCTTCGAGAAAACCTTGGAAACAGAGGAAAGAGTCCTGCCGGAACTGGAAATGCAGAATCTGCAAGTTTGGTGGAAGGATGGATGCCAGGTTCGAGAACCACGACATGTCCCGGTCCTGTAACTGGCCCCCCGCAAGCATCTCAGGGTTGATGTGGAGAGTTTTCAGACTTTTTAAGCCATTAAATCTGCCGAAATTGGTGGGACCCTCTTGACAGGTCCAGTGCAGATGCTCCAGACTCGGCAGATGGGCACTCATCGCTTCGGTCAACCGGGTATAGTTATACCATACCGGTTGATAAGCTCTGCTTATGGTAAGTGTTCGGAGATATTGCAGGCGACCCGTTTCAATTGTCACCTCAAGATTAGCATATGTGATTAATGGGTTCCTGAAAGACAAAGCCTGCAAGGCAACCGGCCCGGGCTTCTTCGGTAGTTGAATTGCCACAGTCGAGTTATGGCACATCTCAACTTCTTCAAGGGAAGGTAACACGTCGAGTAAGGTGATTTGATAATACCTGTTGTAGACGCAAAGCTTTCGAAGCTTCGACAGAGGATGCTGCTCGTGGCCCAAGTTGGATTCTTTCAAAGCCATTGGCAAAACTCTACCGGTAGTGTACACGAGTCCTAATGCGGAATACTCCAATACCAAATCCTTGAGATTGCACGCAAAGTACGCAACAAGTGCTACGCAACCATCGCATGGCGCAAATGGATCAGGTCGACTCAGAAGCGTTCCCCACCACTCCAGCACCTCTACATGGTGTGCTCCCAGGCCCAATATATCCCTGATTGCGTGATGAACGTCCGGTAGACAAGACAGCAGTCCTTGATGGAACTCGGTTATGCTAGATGCACTGATCCGGGGCCTGGCTGGTCGATCCTCGCGGTGCCTTATGCAGAAGGACGTAATGTGACTGGCAAGCTTGCGGCGTTCAAGAAGCGTAAGCAGAAGCCATCGGATCTTGGCGTCTTCGAAAATCGTAAACTCGATGTGGCGGTAGAGGAAAGGCTCGGATATAGAGCGATAGTACTTCGAGACTTTAGAGACCGCATTTAATCCGCGGTGATCGAGGAAGCTGATGATGTGGGAGTCCAGTTCTGTGGGCAGCGCGGGTAGCGACATGTTGGTGAGTGGAGGAGGGGGAGTGGAAGATGGGGAGTGGAAGATGGGGAGTGGAAGACGGGGAATGGAGGGTGGATAGCGGAGGAGGGGGAGTGAAGGAGGGGCAGTGTTGAGCTGGAGAGGGAGTTAAATTACGCGCTATTTTGTTTGCTGCTTTATTGGATCCGCAGCCGTGTGACTCCTTGCCAAGCTCGCAGTGACGTAGGACTTCCTCCCATGGTTATGCAGAGTGAGAGAGGTGGAGATACAAGAGCGGTCAGTGCTGCACCAGTTCCTCCAATGGCGTCTGCGACCAGCAGCATGCGATTGTAGACTTGTTACCACCCGTGGAGATGGCGGTCAAACAGAAAGCATGAGCATTGTCCTTTGCCTCGTTCGGCAGACAGTGGGTCCCGTTGTGTGTGCAAAATACGTCCCACCCACAATAGTGTCCTCACAGTGCACGCTCAACAGTCCGAAGACATCCCCATTGCGCTAAAGCGTCTCACCAATTCATCTAAGCCATGAGGTACGGTGCACGTCACAAAGCAAGCAAGAACGCCTTGGGACAGGTCGAGGCAGACTTGTTGAATTATTGGAGTAAAGCTCATTCGTTATCCGAGATCCGGGTATTGGAAACGTTGAGAGGAGTTCTAGCCGTGCCCTCATTTGTCCGTAGAGAACGGCACCGTCCCACGTGCCTCCTCGTTCCCGGAATCGCCCTTTTTCGCCTAGCAGGGAAATGTAGGGTCCGTGGTCCGTGGTCCGAAGGTTCGTTTCCCAAGTATCTTCACCCCCTTTATGCTTTGGGCGGCAGCGTGGGTGTGCTGCCTCCTCGCTACCATTGTTGGACTCTCTCAAGGTTCTGCTCTGCGATTCTAACGCTTATCCCTTTTCGTCACCTGTCAATGTTCAAAACATCACCTCGTCGGTCGTGAACATCTCTCACGATCGATAGTATTGTGTACAGCTCTACAGCTATTATCGAGTATAAGGCGGGTATAGCACCTCCACTCCGTACAAACTCCTAACATGTTTCGTACAGACCTTAAAAAGACACTCCCATTAGAAAATTCCAAGCAATAGTCATCACGCCCCACCTTAGTCCACAACTTCCAACATTTCGTACGCTTTATGACTGACGGCCTTCTTCACTAGCGTCATCGGATCAATCTTCTGCTTGACCATAATCTCCGTCATTCCATCTTCGCCAACCATCTCCTGCTCAACAAGCTGCTCCTCACCCTCGTCTTCGAAGCCACCGCCATCAAGGAAGACCTTGAGCATGCCTTGCGAATACCCAGACACCAAAGCAGTGTTCTGATCCTCGTTCGTAACTGGTTTGTCCGATTTGTTACCATTCAGGTTCCAGAAGATCAGCCTGGGCATCTCATAACCGGCTGCGGTATACTTTGCCTTGATACGCTCAAAGCTCGATGTCCATCGGTTGGACTCATCTCCGTGGTCCTGCGCGTTGTCGAATTGCATGTCAGAGAACACGAAGACCTGTTTCACCATGTCCTCTTGTTTCACATTGTTGTCCAGCGCCATCGGAAGGATGACGTCCTCAAAGACTGCGACGAAGTTGGTGTTCATTCCCCAGTCGACACTCATGGTCTGTTTCACCTTCTCAACGAGACCCCGGTGATCTTCTGGGCCGCCTATGGATATATATGTAGGCGTCATCGAGAAGGTGATAATACCCCCGCCGAATGGTGGTGAGGTGACTTCGGCCACAAGTAGGGACAGGCCAATGGCTGAGTCCATAGCGGTGGACTTATCCGTAAACGACAGGCTCATCATGCTGCCACTCACGTCGCACACTGCAATAGAAGAACTAAGAGCACCCGAGTCTTTGACACGCTGGACTAAAGTCTTCCACTGGCCATCAATGACCTGGCGTGTAATTTGCGCTTCGGCAGAGGCCCTGACTTGGGCAAAGCCAGCCCCCGTAATGTCTGTGGGCAGGTTGACAATCTCCCGGGCTTTCCTAACTAGAGTAGATGGGAGGAGAGTAGCACCGGAGATTTTTGCACCGCCTGCAGCAACCTTCTTAACGTATTCGGAGAAGTGCTCGAAGTCCTTCCTCAAAAACAATGGAGTGTAGCGCTCCATAGCTAGCGAAGGGACGCGTTCATAGCGTATGTCGTCAAAATTTTGGGCGACAATGTCTCGCTCGACAACAGCAAGAGCCTTTCGAAGCGGCGATGCGTAGTCCTTGCGGAAGACTTCCCTAGCGTGTCGAAGATACAACTCGCGGTTCCTGGCATCAGGACAGATGTTAGCGGCATTCGGGTACAGGGCTTCGGCAATTGAAGACAGGATGAAGGTGTGCTTGTCATGGAACTCTCCGAAAGTAGGGCTCCATTTGGCAGCAAGCGAGAGCTTTCTCAGATCCGACCTCTTACCCGACATGAGTAATTGGCGGTCTTCTTTCAGTTGCTCCGCGAACAAGCGAGCGACGGTGAGATGTAGTGCTCGATAAAAATTGTCTTTCTGAAGTTTTTCAACCACTCGCTGATGCCGCTCCTGCTTCTGCTTCGTCCGTAGCTCTTTGGCCTCTTGCGCATCCCACACACGCTTCCTCTTTGCATCCTTGGACTTGTCTTGTTGCTGGCACAGTAACGTCCGAGGATCGACGTCGAACTTCAGTTGCTCGTTGGCGGCCAAGGCAACCAAATTCAGCAGATCTTTCCAGTAGCCGTGTGAGACGCCATACCGGACGTCATAGGCCTTTGCTGGGTCGCCAGGAGCGGCTTCACCAGCGTCGATCATGTCGAAATCATCCACTTCGCGCTCAGTTGTCTCCTTTGCGTCACCTCCAGCCATCTTGATGTCGGGATTGTTCTCTGTCGCCTTCGGAGTTTTCTTTTCGATAACAGGGCGGACGAGCCAGCTGAGGTTTTTCAACAGAGTACCGGGATGGGTTTCGGCCAGCCATCCGAAAGACTTGTAAGCTGCGACTCTGCTGGCCTTTCCAAGATGGATGCTGCGCGCATTGAAGATGATCTTGAGTGTCATGCGCGGGTCCTCGTCCCAGGCATCGCCCAGCAGCGTCTTCAACTTATTGGAGTCTTCACTCTCGTCAAGCTCGTAGAAGAGGTCGACCAGCGGGTTCTTCGAAGAGATGTTAGTCACGTCTTTATTCTCAGTGAGGGTCCTGTTCTCAGCGGCGAGGTCTTCCATTGTGCGGAAGTGGGCCTTGTGCTTCTCCAGGCCTACGATGAAAGGAGCCTTCGTGACAGGCTCATCACCACTGTCTCCAGAAGCGCGTCGCTTGCGACCGGCATCGTCTACTGACCTGTCCTCAGTTTCGCCAATCTCGTTTTCGAGCTCGTGAAAATGCGGGCCGCGGGCCGCGGCGACCGTCTTTTGCACAAACGCGCGGAACTCTGCATCTGGAAGGAAGAGGGCCTCGTCGTAGGGAAGTAGAACAGGAAAGGAGGAGTTCAAGACGGAGTGCTTGGGCGCTGAGGCGGCGGCTACGGAGCTTTCGGCTGCCATGTTTGCTCTGCAGATTGTATGTGTCGGGAGAGAGCAAGGTTGTGTGGTGGGGCTGCTTGGTGCGTGGAAGGACTGTTATATATATACCTAGTAGGGCAGGAGCAAACGGACTGGTGAAGATTCAGCCAGGGTAGGTGATTGCGAAAATTCCTCGCGCCTTCACATTAAGGGCGTATTGGAGTCACCCACTTGAACCGTCGGGGACATGGCGTTGGACGCCCAAGGGCGGCCGTGGAAGGGCGGAGCCTTGCATCTGCAGTTAGGCGTCACCGGCACGTGATTTCTTGCCAATTACAGAGTCCCATTGGGTGCTGAACAGTGAAGGAGGACCCTACAATGTTGTTCGTGCGGCGAGAGGTTGAAGGATGCACGTGCCATCCTTGGCACGTGCATGCGTAGTGGGGCAGGCAACAACCTCGAGCTCCCAAGCTCGCCATCCCCAAGCTCACCCACATTGTAACTCCACGTTGTGCACACCACCATGGTGCCCGACCCAGCAGATTCGCCCTTCTTCCAGAAGCAGAGGGCCCAAGGCAATGTTGTCGTCAAAGGTCGTATTCTCCGCCACCCCCGCGACCCGGATGCTAACACAAGTAGACCCTCCGAAGTTCGACCTCGAATCTTACATTTCCAACTACGATGGTACGCTTTCTATAAGATCAGACAAGGGCCAGCTCTCTCTAACAGCTCCCTAGGATACGCCCGCCTCGATCGCTTACACCACATCGGCTCGCACTCGACGTACCTCGCCGTAGACGCATATCGCGCCGCCGTTGCCGAGGCAAAACAAGGCAAGAACGTGAAGCTTTACCTTGCCCTGACGGAAGAGTTCGCTCAGATCGCCCCCGACGACCCTGCAGCATCGATAGATACCACATGGGCCGAGGAGAAGACACTCAAGGTGCAGGCCGAGCTGGAAAGGCTAGAGCACGAGTTGAAGTCCTACAAGAACAACCTGCTCAAGGAGAGCATACGGGTGCGTAGTGAAAGGAACCATTGAAACAAAACTGGAAAGGCTGACGTCGTGCGACAGATGGGCTGCGAAGACATGGGCCATTTTCACTACGCCTGCGGCGACTGGAGCGCCGCACACAAGGCATACATGCGCATGCGCGAATACTGCACCTCAAATAAGCACCTCGCGGATATGTACCTCCGCCTGGTATACACCAGTATCGCACAGAAGTCGTGGTTGAGCGTACTATCACACATCGCAAAAGTCGACACCACACAACTCAAAGCCGATGAGAAGACCAAGCTGGAGCCCATCGTCTCTACCTGCACAGGCCTGGCCCACATGTGCACCGGCAACTTCCGGGATGCTGCTATCGCCTTCATCAACACCTCTCCGACCTTCTTGACTATGGAGCCCGCAGCAAGGATCTCTTGGCAGAAGGAGGCCCTGACGGGTAACGACGTTGCCGTGTACGGCGGTCTTTGCGCACTCGCCTCTATGGATCGCAGCGAGCTCCAGGAGCAAGTGCTTGGAAACAACGACTTCCGCAGCTTTCTAGAGTTCGAGCCTCACATTCGACGCGCCATCAACCTGTTCTGTAACTCCAAGTACAGTGCCTGCTTGGAGGTGCTAGAAGGCTATCGCAACGACTACCTCCTGGATGTCCACCTTTCAAAACTGCTTAACAACATTTACGGCGGCATCCGGACGAAGAGCATTGTGCAATACTTCGTTCCCTTCAGCTGCGTCACACTGGACGAGATGGCCGCTAAGTTCCAGCTCACCGGCGGGTACGCTACTATCGAAGACGAACTCGAGATGATGATCAACAACGGCACTCTCGATGCGCGGATAGACCTAGTTGACCGTTTGCTCATCTCTCCTCCCACAAATCCGCGCTATACTGTCCATGCCGACGCGCTCGCCATGGCCGAAAAGTGCGACCACACCCTACGGCTGCAGTTGACTCGTATCAACATGCTAGCCGCCCGCTTTGAAATCAAGCCAGCGAAGGGAGGAATAAGTCAGTCAAACTCATCGTTGAGTGAGGGGGGATTTAGCGCAAGCTTGAGAGAATTGGGTCAAAAGATGGGGTTCAGCTAAATGATGAACCTTTTAAAGGGCATATTAGCATAGCATTTGCAGGAGTTCTGGGGCCGGCATGCATCATGATACGTAGCACCCTTTGCCGCGTTTAGAAACGGTGCTCGCGATAGTAATGGACCATAGAGATATGTATATCCTTCTCTAGCAGAACAAACTTCCAGCCGGACGAAATTGGGCAAATCCCGCATATTTTCGAGGCCTGGTCTCTTGTGTCAGTGATCGTGCAATCCCGAATGAGCCAGGAACTTACAATTTAACCCGCTGTGGTGTCGAGTCTCTTGATGCTCTCACATCAACTCAAACAATGTCAAATACCCGTTCTCTCCTACCTCTCGCCCCCCCTGCCTCCCCAAACATCCACCCATCGACATAACACTCACCCACAAAATGCCAGCTCTTCTCATCGACTCTCCTCAGCACATACGGCACACTGCCCCCATACAATATCACCACTTTATCCCCCATGATCGCATCTCGCGGACACAACCCCATACGCCCCTCCCTCGTAATGAAGAACCTCCGCTCATGGCACGCTTTCCCTACCAAGAGGGCAAACTGGTCTGCATCGCCGTAGGGCGCTAGAGAGTAGAGTAACGCTGGGTTAGGAAAGGTGTTGGAAAATGTTTGAATCTTGTACATATGGGCTGCAAAGTCAGCGGTTAGAGAGGAGACGGAGTGTGGGGGAACGATTCTTCCGAGTGGGTGAGCTGGGAATTCAGATGGGAGGGCGAAACCGGTTGCCGTGAGGGTATGGATGAAGGCAAGGAGCGATGCCTCGTTATACAGGTCGTAGTAGGGGTATAGGTAGGTGGTCCACAGAGTAGCGATGGCGTTAGGTAGGACGCCCATGTAGAGATGGAAATCTTTTCGTAGGCTTAGGAGAGGGGACATTGTGGGGCTGATTGTGTCGAGGATGAAGCCGGAGAGGCTGAGCACAGCGGGGTTTGGGTTGTTGCCGGTGACCGTTGGGAATGTGGAGATTTTTGTGGAGAAGGCCGCGTTGTACTTTGGGGGGGTACCGAAGCCGCGGATTGTAGCGATTGATACGTCGAGGTCCGGCATCCAAGACGGGACGTCCTTGGGGCGAGGCCCAGCCGAGAAGGTATCAACGGCGGAGAGGATGTCTAGCGCGCCTGTCTTGCATATGATGTATCGCGCGAAGCTAGCGTAGACGTCTGCTTTAGATCTCGTGTAGTCGGGCCGGAAGTTCGGTAGGTCCGTGCTTGAACCGATGTCGTTTGCAAGACCGAGGAGTCCGAAGACTTTATCTCGAGGGTCCGAGGCTAGAAAGTCGCGCCCTCGACAGACAAGCTCGACCATCGATAGACCTCTTGGGATGCGGTTATGAACGAGAGAGAGCCATAGCTCGGGGAGGAAGCCTGGGCCTTGCCTTGGGTTACTTACTACTAGGTGTGAGTTTGCTGTGTAGCTGCGGCTCAAGAACGATTGCCACAACGCAGCTAGGATGACAGAGCCCCAATGGACCGAGAGCATGCCCATATGCGCAGTGATTGTCGTATGGGAGAAAGCTTCTTGAAGAACCCATACACGCCGAAACCAAGGCAGCGAGAAAAAGTCGGCGAGGTATTCGTATGCATTCATCGGCGTCGTACCCGCTACATTCGTAGTAGTATACTGCTTCAGCAGGTCAAGATGGTCTGGACCGAGCAACAAGCCTTCACTTCCGATGATGTCCGAAACTTGAACGCCAATGTCCGCAGTGAAGCGATTGGAAATATATGAGATGATTGGGTGCGCCCTAGATGCAGCTTCGCTTTCCCCGAGCCATATCACAACACCTGCCGCTTTGTTGTAGATATCTTTCATCCTGGAGACCTGGGAAGAACGCTCCTGATGATCCTTCTGATTTATCGATATCGCATCGATCCATAGCCACTTATGCTTATGGGTGATCGACAGGCTTTCCAACGCGTTGTACAGGTTTTCCGTGACAGGAAGCGGATCGTATCGCGGCGCAGGATCGAACGACGATTTGAGGTATATCTGCCGTGCCTTTCCCCCATCACCCCAGCAGTATGAAAGACAATGATACTCGAGGTCCCTAAGCGAAGGATGATGCTTTGCGATGTTTCTCCACGGGTCGAATGAAACTATGGTGTAGCCTAGTTCACCACACCCCGCTCCACATGTGGGATCGAATTGAATCAGACGTAGGGTACCGCTGGTGTGCTCTGACAGTGAGTCGTATACGAAGGATGCCTGAGCATGTGGAAGGACTTGAGCTTGATTTCCAGAGAATATATCGACATTTGCAGAAGGAACCTTTATCGGGGGCAGCCAGACGTCGCCCTTTGAGCGAAACTCCATATTGTTCGAGAACTTTTGCCTCTTAGAAGTTCCATAATCGTGCTTGGGCATTGCGTAAGGATACTGAGCAAAAGGTGGCGGTGCGGAGCCATTGGAAACCGATGCGCTGGTGGGCTTTTCGTTAGATGAGCGGCTAGCCGGGCGTACAGCTGAATTCTTGTGCGCATACGTCAAGGAATCCGGCAAGCCATTCAGAAAATGCTGGTTCGCGGGTGCACACTGAGGACTTGTTATATTGTTAAGGAATTGCGGGTTCTGCTGCGGGTTCTGCTGCGGGTTCTGCTGGTTCGCGGATGCTCTGTTTTGCCTTGCTGAATTGTTGAGGAATTGCGAGTTCTGCTGCTGGCCCTGGCTCTGCATCTGGTACGGCCGCGCCTGTTGTAAGGCTGAAGTATCCGTAGTGATGTCCTGCATGGGAAATGTCCTTTTACGTTTGCTATCGTGGTTCATGGTAGTTGACGCATCGGGTATATCCGGAAACGTACTGATTTTTTGCGCTGAAGACGATGGGCGAAGGGACAATTGCGTTGGTCTGTACGAGCTCGCTGCTTGGTTTGTCGTTGTGGACGAGAAAGCCACGTTGCTAGTGACTTGCTGTGACAGTTGCATATTCGGTATCTCGTGGGGGAACGCCAGCAGCCCCGAGGAGCTCCTATTTGGTGAAGCGGGCTGACCTTTGTCCGTACAAAGATCAGTCTGAGGAGTATCTGACGATAAAATAGTAGTACTGGCGTTCTTTCGCAAATCTCGGCTCTTCTCATTTGGGTCTTCATCGCTAATGTTCGTTTGAGGTAGGCCTCCGGTCATGTTGTTCGTTTCGGACGGCGATTCAGTGCAAGACGCTAGATCTGAGGTGCTGAGAGACACAGTCTGACCAACTTGCCTAAGAAACTCAACATTTGCGCGCGCCGACTGCCTTTGACGCATTACAGGGTGTAACGAGGAAGTACTTTGAGCGTCTGGTGGCGTTTGCTGTCTACCATGAGCCCTAGGCTCGGTGCTCTGGCCGCTTCATAGGAATCAGCAAATCAAATTGAGTTACAAACTAGTGGCATGCTTACGGTGGTATGTCCGATGAACGATGTATTGCACACGCTATTACCCTTAAGTCCAGTGGTGCCGGGCAAGCAGTGGAGCGGCAAGGCTTGCTCCGCGGCGACCCCGCAATGATGTAGCTTTGGACGAAAGTGCAGTCTCAAGTAGCAGCGTTGTTGAGCTGTGACATCTAAATTGATGAATGAGAACGAAACGGCAAAGACCTCGCGTGCGAACACCTGTTGTGAATGCAGCTAAGGAGCGGATGAGGATGGTGGCGAGGCGGTGAGTTGAGGTGTTGACGCGAAATCCCCCTCAGGGTTAGGTGGGGCCCATTTTGGGCATGGTCGCCTTGCTTAGCGACCCGCCGCTTTTAACCTGTCTATAAGAACCCTCCGACCCCTCCTCCATCCTCGACCGTTATTCCTCTATTTGCCCTCACTTTCTCGTGCTTTGCATGACCGCATGATATCTGTGAAAACCAACCTTCTTTGTTTGCTCTTGGTTCACCACCTCCTCGTCCCCATTTGCTCCATCCAAGCAAACCCTGCGCCTCTCCCTTCCCGCTCTGCCTCGCTTGCGAAGCGCTTCGTTATCACTCTGCCGCGAACTTGCAGCTCCCTGCGTTCACCCGTTCACACCCAGCTTTCGGCTTCTACCCGAGACCTCCTTACGATATCCGCTCTTGACCTCTTTTGCAGAGGTTACCTGCCAAAGAATTGGCCTTCGATTCTGTCACGGAATCTCCCTTACCCTCTTTCTCCTCAGGCCTCCTAATCCAAATTCGACGCAGGCTTCGTCCCCCACTCGAACGACTCGAATCCTTGGCGTGATCGGCGTGCTTCAATGTCACTGGATGGATACACACCGTTCGGACCAGGGGTGGTGTTTCCAGTGCCGTCCAATCCAGCTGGCACGTCGAATTGTTTGGACATTCGGCGGTGAATCGGGGGTGATGGGAGATCGTTCGCCGCAGCGATACGACACCATGATGCAACGGCGGAAGCCTTGAAGCCGTGGAATGTACAACGATGGAAATTGCGACGTCACATTGCGACCTGCATGAAGAGGCTGGATTTACCCCGCTTTGATCCCCGCTGCTAACCATCCAGTCTCTTAACGGCGTTAAAGCATTTCGGCGGTGAGGGAAAGCTAAAAGGTCCCCTCCCGACGACTACTAGCGTGGATACACGCCCTCGGCGAACTAATTTGTTCCTAACAGTCCCGTCTTCCTCTCGCAACACAGCGTCGCGCCGGGAATATGGCCACCGGGGATGAAGGTTTGAGGAGCATAGCTGTGCTCGCGGTCCTCCCGGCTCTGAATTTCCCTCTCGACGCGAGTCCCGACCGCCACCCCTTTATCGTCACCCTTTCACGGGCCCTTCTACAGCGCAGCAGCCGGAGAGGGCAGCATCGTCGTTGCCGCAGGAGGGTAAGGACGAGGATAACGGGTATACTGGGGAATTGGCCGTAGTCCCTGCACGGGAGTTGCGATATCAGGCTATGCTGCTCAATCAAGCAGGGGAACGAAAGTCTTCTAGGAGGGACATTGAAATTATTCCTCTGGCACAACCAACGAATTCTGGGTGCAAGTGACTCCGAAGCGGCGACAGAAACCTCCCGAAAAAGAGTCAAAAGTCCCCGGACATAGAGTTACTGTGGTAATATCGGATCAAATTGGCGAAATGCCTAGCGATAGGGACAGTTGGCACACCGTTGGAAAGGAATAAGGAGGTTGTATACTCAGCCATCATTCGTCCTGTTTGTCTTGCCTGAAGGCGTCCCCATAGTCCCTTAAATACCTAAGTAAGCTAGATGCCTTAAAATTCATTTTTTACCAGAAGTCGGCCTCTGCTCTATATAATAACAATAAACTACTTTGATTGCTCATCCTCTTCCTCTCTATTATCCTCTCCTCCGCCCATTCCACACTGCATCTTCTGCTCCACGTAATCTAACAGCTATTCAAGGAATTGGCCTACAAATTCGCTTTACGTCACGAGTCATGAGATCTAGTTATTCCGGAAAGACATGTAAGAACCAGCCAGACTGAGAGCAGTACGTCGATCTTACTAGCTCATCTAGATGACTCAAGCTTCTCTAGACCTATATTTTCTGAGTGGAATATGAAGATACCTAGCAAAGTAAGCGAGAATGAAAACATGTGACTGTCCCTTAAAGGTTGGCGCGCTTTTTAGCTTAGTGCTACCTCGCTGCACAGCATCTGAAGGCGCAGCCTCTTTCATTATCTATAACTGCGATTATCATGAAGAGTGCTATTGTCACACCAGCAGACGTTCCAAAGGCCGCAAACTTTGACGTATGCACGTCTTCTTTCTTCCAACACCACGATCAACTACCGTCTCCCGAGGAAGTTCGGTCACGAGCACAGGCTCAATATCTTGCTGGTACTCACTGGGGCTGGAAGACGAGAGACATCTCCAAGGTCTATAACGCACGTCCTGCGCCCGCCGTGTTTGAGGATATGTCACTGTTCGTCAAGTGAGGAAACAACATTAAGATCACTGAGGGACAAACTCTATACGCGATTCGAAATAGCTGCGGAAATTCTGTACCTGTTCCCGAAATCTACGGATGGCGTATAGCTGGCGATGAAACTTTTCTATATATGGAGGCAATAAGTGGAAAGACGCGTGGCCAGAGATGAAAGAAGATGACCGATTGCGCATCTGCGGTGAACTTCGAACTATTCTACACAACCTGCGCCAGCTCAAACAGAACCCTGTGGACAAATTCATTGGTGAGTTGGTCTGCATCCTAGCCCACTTCGTTACACCTTTAACATTAACATCAAATACCCGAGCGGTATCACAAGAGGTAGCTACTACGAGAGAGCTCTCTTTCTGGAATCCCAATCTGAGACCGGGCCGTTCACTTCTGTGAAAGACTTTTATGATTGGTTTATACTCCAGTACAAGCGGATGATACCTGATCTAGAGATAGTACCGGAACTGTATCGCAAGGATCTCCCTGATGACAGCGAGATTGTCTTCACACACGGAGACCGTCTACTCCGCCACGGGTCGCTGCACTTATAGACTGGGAGCAGTCTGCCTGGCTACCGGCTTATTGGGAGGATTGCAAAGCTCACTGGACATCTACTTACATGGGTAAATGGGCTGTCAAATACTTACCACTGATTCTGGATCAACAGGAGAGCACTCGGGAGGCATGGGACTATCACACCGATCCGGTGGGTAGTTGAGGTTCCGCCCTGTTGAAATAGTCTCTTTTTGTAGTTAGCGTTCAAAGAGCCCTGTTTTTCCTTCTATCTACTCTTTGGCGTCCTCGGATACAGAATTTGTCAGCGCACCTAAAAAACCACGAAAACCCACACGCATCTGCGCTACGCCCTTCGGCGGGATATTGGGACTGTAGTCCAGAGAGCACAATAGCATAGCTCTAGTCATGCGAAATTTTCGTATTCTCTTAGCCGCTGCTTATCCTGCGGCGTAGGTAAAGCTAATCGACGAAAGGAGGAGGCACAGCAGGCGCTTCGAGTCATCACAAAGACTTGACATCCAACGAACTCAGACAAGAATTTCCCTGAATAATGACGACGAGAAATTACTGATACGGGGTGGCACAGTAATGGAAATAGCAGAGTGTCGGCTGAAGTTGATGGCATGCGAGGCACAGCACATCCCCAGCGGCAAGAATCAGAAAGCAACACTTCTTACAGATGCCTTTTCGCGCAAGAGTAGCCCAAATGAATGATTGTCTATGATTCCGGGGCAGGCGTAAGTGCCAGCATTTCTGCAAAGAACAATGATGATGCTTTCGAGCTCGTGTTTTGAGTTTCGGTAAACTTGTTTGGTGCGAAGCGCAACAGGCCCGGAGCTGGGCGGAAGCATCAAGTAGACGTCAAGAGAGGCGTAGCTATGCGGCGTAGCCATGCGATGTCGGGCTTAGCGGCTGCCTCCCTGATTTTCCTCCTTTTTAGAAGCGAACCTACTCATCCGCACGCGGCAAGAACCAGCAGAGTATGCTAGAATAGGACCCAAGGCTACACTGATCATGCTTCCATCCATAACCTGCTTAGTTTTCTCCCTTCGTCCGCAAGCAGATTCCACATATTTGCCTAAGGAATGACGACATTACTAGCGCAGCCCGCATCAGCGGAGCCATCACCAGAGCTGTGTCCCGGCCTCGCCTTGTGCACTCTCCCTCCATCCTCCCCCAACCCGCCCGCCGCACGCAGACATCTTCGATCGAGCCACTAACTACTTCTTTAAAATGGACGCTTCCGGCCCTGACGTATTCTATCCTCCGTATCCAAGGGGAGTGCACGAATTCGTTTCTGCTGGTTTCAGCAATTACATCGCGCATTTTACCGAAGATACCGTCCACAAATTCCCAGTCGTACGTCCAACGAAAGCCACCCATACGATTATCAGTAAAAGCCGCGGTAGAGGGCCTAAAAGTCGAGCAGCAGCTACTCCAGGTCTTAGGACAGCATCCAAGAATTATTCGATTAATGGGAGAACACGAAGACGGCATACTGCTCGAGTATATGCCAAACGGATCGGTTGAAAGATATCTCCGCACTTCCTCTCCAAATCCGGCGATGAACCAGAGATTGAAACGGGCAATGCAGGCTGCAGAAGGTCTTGCCTACGTCCACGAAAAAAAAACTTCATTGCGCTCTCCACGTAGGAAACCTCCTTCTCGATAAAGACTTATCAGTCAAGCTGTGCGACTTTCAAGGAACGCTTCTAGGTCTAGATGGGGTGGTTATTCTCGACGATGGTACTGATGAGAGTTGTATGTTTTCAATGCCTCGACCAGATCTACACTATCACGATCGGAAAATAGACATATTTGCCCTCGGGACAGCCATTTACTTTACAATGGCGGGCCAGTCACCCTTTCCTGATCTGGATAATTTCGACGAGGATGAGATTCGCAGACGATTCGAATGCCGTGAGTTTCCCTCCTTAGACCGGTGCCATGGCGGAGACTATCAGTGTGCTACCGATGTAGTGCTTGATTTCCAGACATTGGAAGATGACTTGGCGAGGCCGTGAGGGAAGCTTATTCCCGTCTTCAAGATGCTGGACTAGTTCTGGTCTCGGCGATGGAGCATCGGAATGCGATTGAATTGGGAAGCTTTGGCGGCAGTAGTTTGCGCTAGCTGAGTGGCAAGGGAAAACAAGCTCAGATGGATGATTAGTATTCATGTCTCTTGCCCGCTTGCCCCCCCTAAAGCGGCGTGGACAATCTCCAGATTCGGCAAGCGTTGATGTGTAGGCGCCAAACAAATGAGGCAAAGCTCGCTACCGACCACAAGGTTATGGAAGGCACAGCAATGACACCAAGCAACTTTACGTTGACCACACCACTTCACACCACTTCATCGCACTCTGCAATTCTTTTTCCCTCGGAATTCTGCAATGGACGCTGGGGAACTCCACGAAAACCCGCCGCCTAATGCGCGGGCACGCTTCTCCGCCCGGTCCCTCCAATGGGCACGCCCATCGCGTGATCTGCCTATCAAGTCGCACGCCGAACGAGGCGCGCTCAAGCATCAATCACACTTGGCGGGTTCGGCTTTGTCCAGACTGCGACGGCTCTCGCCATCTCTCCCAGTCGCTCGCCTTTGGGGTCACTTGCAGGAGGACCTAGGGTCAGCGAGTAGGAGCACCGCACTGAGACCACGGCAAAGGATTAGGTTCACGCATGCACGGCTAATCACTAACAATGAAGCGCGCCTCAGGAGACAGCGTTCTAGACACAGCACAGTCATGCAGTCACGCAATCACATGGTGGGCGGCTCCTTGAGGCCATTGGGATGAGCCGTGCAGCCCGGTCCACGGTTGCTTTTTCCCAAACAGGGACCGGTAGAATTTTCACTCTCCAGAACCGCGTCGTGGCGGATGCTGTGGCATGCCATGCGAGTGTGCTTAGCAGGCAATCTAGCGCCCCAGCCCCGCTACTGCACCCATCGGTCCACACCACCCCATTACATTGCTCTCTGGACGCGCGAGAGGGGTAGGCGAGGCTGCGGATTCTCGTCGCAGTCTCGAACACGGACGTGTGCCTGACCGTGGCTCCCTGCTGTCCACGCCTGCCTGCCGTCCACGAACGCAGGCCTGCTTTATTGTTGCAGCCACCGCCGAAAACAAACCCTCCAGGGCCGGCAATCGAGATCTGGCGTCGGGCGGGCGGTGAAGCTCGGGCCAATGTCGTGGAAGTGCAGGGTGAATGAGACGGGATATGAGGCTCTGCGCGCAGAGATCAGGCCACACCGACAATTAGGGTCTGAGGCCAAAAAGCAGTCGTCGATGGGCACGGCTTGCGCGCCGACGACTCCTCACTCGTTGACTATCCACCTCCTATCGTGGCTTAGCCATCTCATTAGCGCGCGGGAAGGCCACTTCGCTGGGTGTGATAGACTAGCCAAATCGGGCGCTTGGCACACTGTGCGGGGACACTCTATTCAGGCGACGCCGAAGCAAGCGGCGGCGAGGCCGATCAACATATGAACGCAGAGCGACTTCACGCGCGACGGCCCTGGGTGTGCTGCGCGGGGACAGATCCCGTCATGCAACCATCTGACGGCGACCCAAATTGCAGCGAACTCAACCGTCGGCGAGTCCATCTTGGCGAGTCTCCCGACGCCGACCGACGCACAGCGCTATCGATCGAGGGTACGGGGGCAGACTGCATTCCACACAGCCTGCGTTGCCCGCCAAAGAAGGTCCATTGAATTGAATCGGTGCGCCAGCGACACGCGCTCGAAAACGGCTTCGCATGGTGCTGGCGACATACCCAATCCGAAATATTGGTACCCTCCTAGCAAGCATTCGCTGCGGATCACCCGTCGCAGTGGCTTTTGGCGCCCCATGCGCTCTGCTCCTGCCGTGCCCCTCGTTCCGTGCGACAGTTTCCAGAAGCGGCATCTGTGGACAACCAAGGCTCTGAGTTATCGAGTGTCGCCGGCCATCTGACAGCGCAAGCCAGGTGAAGCGAGCTTCGAGGGCCGGACCCAAGTTCGGGCTTGGAGCCGCGACACTTCATTGACGCAGGAGACGTGCGTGGCCGTCGCAGTCCCCAATGCCTTCGAGATCGAGTTGGCGGGTGTCTCAGAAGCGGACTTGGTCACATTTCGAGCCCCTGAGTCTGGTCTTTCTCGACGGGTGGGGTGCACTTTTCTCCTATGTGGCAGCGGCGCAACATGTGGCCGGTCTGACACTTAAGATGAACTGCGATCAGCGCCCCCAACAAGTCCGTTAATAGAACGCGTTACTGATCATTGCCAATCAGCATTGGAATCGTGCACTACACATCCACGACACGAGACATGACCTGCATACTTCGCATTCCGGACTGGCACGACCCGGACGTGTTTTGTGGTTTGTGTTCAGATTACGAGCAGCCAGTATTTTCGCCAAACAGTCCTGTCTCGTCATAGTCTGGCTCCCGGCTCTTCCCATCCAATCTTCAGTGCGCCAACACGAGCGCGGCCGCAGGGTTGAAGCCAGGAGAAGCAAGTCTAGACAATGTGGCCGTGCAAAGCCCATCGTATCGCGGTGGGTCAAATCACGCACCGGCACATCTTGGGGCTCTGCCGAGCGCGTTGATTGGACGCCACCCGAAGTTATGCTCGCCGTTCACTATTAATAGTGCGATACGGACGTGAGAAAGAGAGAGAGAGAGAAACATGTGGCGGTGCAGCCATGATGGAGAAACTGGATCATTCGACTGCGATTCTGATGTTGCGGTTTCAATATTGTTGAGACGGTCCAGAGAGGCAAGCAGACGCGAGCCACGAAGAACCCCACGGCGTACCAAAATAGTGGACCACTGGCAGCGCTATTGTAGCGGATATGGAAATGGCAACGCCTGGTCCAAGTGGCCGAAATAGCACTTCAAGTCTGGCCGTGTTCAAGGGTAGGCTATTAGCAGTCAACCACTCTTCCCCGCGAAGGCGATGCAGACAGCCCGCACCCCGGGGGGCTTCACGTGAGATGATGGGGTTGGCGATGTGAGCAACCAGACTTCGTAATGGATTCATCGTTAAGACACGGCGAGATCTCACCATCTGGCGCGCCCTTGGGTTGGAGAGAGGAGTTACATTGTGGAATTCTCGTGGCACATAAAGCAGACCATTCATGCGCCGGGATAGCTGGTTACACTGCAGCGAGGAGGGGTGTTTGATAGGTGGTGTCTCCCCGGCGAGGGCCGCCGGGGCGTGGTTCACGGTTTTACTTTCTCGCTTTCTCATCAACCTTATCCATGACTTCGGGTCAGAGGATTCAGGGACCACGAGTGTGCGAGACAGGATGATTACCCGGGCTGCATGGACACGGGACGAAAAGCCCGAGTATTACGGCGACAGCCATCTCGCAGCACTCTCGAAGTTCGGACTTTGTGCCTGGCAAAACTGCTGGCCCAGCGGTCCTGTGGTTGCAAGATTGCGGTGCCCCCACAGTGCGGGCAGGCCTGAAGCCATCGGGGAGCAGGCGTCGCTGGCGCGCGCGAGCGTGGTCTCGACGTGAGCCGCAACCGCTCACCGCAAGCGTCGAGAGAACAAGGCACGGCGGTGCGCAACGGTTGCAGTGGGGAGCCCGCGCTTTGTGGAGGGAGAGCAGTCGCGGTGCTGCCTGCGGCCGGCGGTGAGGCCGCAAACATGACGCAGCGCGCTGTACCGGTATCCTTAGTCAAGCGATTAGCAGCATCATTTCGCGCAGGGCCCGCGGGCGCATGGGCATGGGCGTGGACGTGGGCGTGGACGTGGTCGCGGACATGGGCATGGACAAGGGGGGAGGGGGCATCGAACGCGGTGTGGGCAGAAGCTTGACGAGGGCAAGACGGGAGCCCACCGCTGTGGCAGAGTGGCAGCGAGGGCAGAGGCTGGTGAGGGCGGCCGGTTGGAGCAGAGGGTGTGCTAATCTTAGGCGGGCGCGGCCAATCAGGGCCCCGCACGGCGGCACCGCCACGCGACCTGCGCCTCACGGCGGCCAAGACGCCACGGCAAATCAGCGGTGCCCAGGGCGCGCAGGACTCCCAGGGCGGCGGGCGCGGACAGGGCCACGGTCTGGGCGACAGAAGGACAGACGCACAGAAGCGGTGGCCCAGGCTGCCCATCGCCTGGAACCATCCCAATCCGCTTCTCTTCGCCTCTTTGGGAGTCGACGCTCCCCACGCGCCGCCCTGCTACTCGCCGGCGTGCGCTTGCCCTGCGCCCTTCGGGTATGGTCGCGCCAGCCTGGGTGCAGCGTCGTGCATACGCGTGCAGCCCGCTCTCGCCCTCACCGCACCTCTGGGGGCTCGTCTTACCGTCGAGTGGTCGGGGCGCGCGATCGAGGCGGAGACGCGAAATGATGGCCGCCGGTACTCTGCGCACGAGTCTTTCTTATTTTCCTAGCGTGGATTCACCGTCTGCCACCTCATGCCATCCGGCCCAAGCATGCGCCGCCCGGGGTTCGTGTGGCTTCGTGCGCGGTGCTGGGGGCCATCGATGCTGGACCGAGCCTTATACATAACCCACTTCGCCCCCGAGCCACGAGGAACAGTTCCAGGCCACCGATCAGCACCGAAAAGTCCAGTCTTGTCGCCCAGCACACTGCACTGCACTGCACCTCGTTCGACGCTCGCAAAGCCTTCCCGCTTCCTTCGCTACCGAGTGGTCGGCCTGGCCATCCCCCTCGACATCCCGTCTGGGCATCTGGCAACAAACAGCAGCAGGTCGACCGAGTTCCCAAACCACAACACTGTCCAGCTCGCCCACCCGTGTGACGGCTCCCAGGCTCTAGGCGGCCGCGGGGAATCTAGCGTTTCAAGGTAGGCTTTCCCCTGCCCAGAAGCTATAAGATCGCCAAACGCACCCTCCCCTCGGGGGCCCCTCACTGTCCATCGCGCATGCTAACAGTCGGGAAAAGGACCGAGCCGCTCTATATCCCCATTCTGGTCCGCCCAGCTTGACTCTCACCATGATCGACTACGTCCCATATACTGCGGCCACCATGCCCAACGACTTTGAGCTCTACTCCCACCAGGAGCAGCAACTGGACTTCCTCCCCACCCCGCAGCCCTTCCTCCCCTCCACATCCTACGCCATGGACCCCACATTCAGTGCCGCATATGACCACATGGCTCCCCTCTCCGAGGCTCCCAGGGCTCAGGACCTCCAGTTCCACTACGACGGCATCGCACAGGGCGTCAAGGTTCCCTTCCAGCAATATGCCAGCCCCGCCGGATCACCCAACTCGGCATCAAATTCGTTCCACGATCAACCCCCCATCCTGTCTGCCTCGTCCGAGTCTTGCGCATCAGTGTCTTCTTCCGCCATGGGCTCGCCCTCGCTCAACACGCAGTTCAACGAGCCCTGGAATCCAATGGTCAACGGCCTTGGACTCACCCCCGGCTTCGAGTATTCCGGCATGGTAGAGCCCGTCAAGGTCCCCGGATGTGTGGGTGAGTCAACAATACTTCCTTCACGCGTCGAGTCCTTTTCTTCTGTCGTATCTCCTAAAACACCCAAATCGGAGGCGTCGCACGGCAATGTATTTAGATCGCCTTCCACTCCTGCATCAGCGAAGTGGCCGGCTCAGTGGGCAAGCGCATACGCGACCCGCAGAAACTCTCTCCTTTCGAATGAAGTGCGCGCATACGACGTTCCTAATGCCGTTTCTCAATCCCCCCAAACTCCCGTCAATCCATCTCCACTTTTCTCTCAAAGTCAAAAACATTCCATCCCCTTGGAGTCATCTTGTCGGTTCCCTTCCAGTCTTGCTTCTCTTGCCGAAGGCCACGAAGAACATCGTTCTAACAGTAAGGCTTCAGATCCAAACCTGGTGCAATTTGGCCACCCGCTGACCTACGCACCCCCCTCGCCTTATCCCGAAATCCGAACACAGTCGCCGTGCTTTGGCGTCATCGACCACCCACCATCGCCTGCGCCTTCCCACATTTCTTCGCACAGCCAACGTCCTGGGTCAAGGAACATTAAGCGAGGCTCACAGTCGCCCTACTTTGACACTCAACGCTTCCAACCATACCCCACCTTCAATGGCCAAAGGCGGCGATCGGATGCTTCGCTACACTCGCAGCACTCTGGCATCAGCCGCAAGAGCGGGAGCAGCTACGAGATTGACGATGAGTCCCGCGAGAAAGGTCTCTGCCCTCTTCCGGAGTGTGGTCGCGTTTTCAAGGACTTGAAGGCACACATGCTTACTCACCAGACCGAGCGACCGGAAAAATGTCCGATCGCGACTTGCGAATACCATCTCAAAGGTTTCGCACGCAAATACGACAAGAACCGCCACACATTGACGCACTACAAGGGCACAATGGTGTGCGGTTTCTGTCCTGGGTCTGGCTCGGCGGCGGAGAAGTCGTTCAACCGCGCCGATGTCTTCAAGCGCCATCTCACATCGGTCCATGGTGTCGAGCAAAATCCTCCGAACAGCCGCAAGAAGTCGCCGACCAGTCGCAAGGCCTACGCCGGAGCGCAACAAGTCGCCGGTACCTGCTCCACTTGCTCAGTAACTTTTGCCAATGCGCAAGAGTTCTACGAGCATCTCGACGACTGCGTCCTCCGCGTCGTCCAACAAGCCGACCCTAGCGAGGCCATCAATCAACGTCTCCTCACCTCCGTCGCCGAAGACAAGAACGTCACCGAGACACTCGACCGCAACGGTCTCTCAAACAGCGTCGAATACACGGTCCCTAGCTATGACGACGACGATGATGACGCCTCGGAGGAGGACTTCGATGTCGATGACGCAAACGATGACACTTACGGTGTACGCCGCTCGCGCTCCGGCAAAGGCAGCCTCAAACCCCACAAATCGCATTGACAATCAACACACTCCCGGGGTGTCATCTCGCACGCCGGGAGTGGCAACTCCTCCAAAGTGGCGAAGACCTCGGGTGGGCGGGGTCCTCGGGCCGGGCTGACCTTTTCCAAGGGCGGCGTGGCAATCACCGGGTCGGGCCGCAAGAAGCGCAAGAACTACCCTGTGAGCTGGGGCTGTGCGACCGACAAGATGAAGATGAAGAAGCGTGTCCTTTGCGTCTACGATGGGCCGAGGCGTCTATGGAAAGACGACATGATGCTTGATCAGGACTTTGAGGTCCGGATGAAGTTGCCCGACGGGAAGAACTATGTTACCGATCTCGACGTGCAAACAATGAAGAGGTCCGAGGCGTTGCACAACGCGACGCCTGAGGAGCGTGGAGTATGCCTCCCGGACAACATTATCGGCGCTCCGTCCATGGCTTCCGCCGCGGAGATGGAGGAGTTTATGATTTAACTTTGGGAATAATTCGGACACGGAAAAAAGCTTTTGCTTCTCTTCTCTTATCTTGACTCTTTCCCTCGTTTTTCGACTCCAAGTGTTGGATCGGATTGTACGGCCGTACACTGAACGCGATGATCAAGACACTTTCTTGTTGTACTTTTACCTTTCTTGTCGACGGACTTTTTCTTGTGGATTCTTCTTTACCCTTATTATTCTTGTTTCGCGCTTTATTCTTTGTCGGGTTCGTGCGCTTGGGGCACTTTCAGATCGATACCACTACTTTGGGAAGGCGTTCGCTGTTGATATTGGTTATGATATGCATGAGCTACGCGGGTTTTCGGAATTAGGTTAATGTGTATCATGGTAGGACTTTTAATCACCGTGCTGTGCACGTTGCTGGGAGTTCGACGTTTCAATCTATGCGTTGGTAACTTTAACTCGTGTGTCTCGCATTGTGATGTGATGCGAATTAAAGCGTGAGCGCAAGTATTCTTAAGCAAGGAATAGAGATGCAGAGTGATTGGGCAAACGAGTTGATGCATTGCTGCTTTGACGTACCTAGGTCTGTATATCTCATGGAAGTTCCGCACACTCTGCCGAACGTTAACGCGGAACGTAGTGCTTATCAACACGCTGGCAAAAAATCGTGCTCACGCCCAAGCCTTCCCCATCGTACCCTATCATTGCCCAATGTCCACCAAAAATATCCTACGTCAGCACTTTACCAGCCAACCACAGTCGCGCGCTCCGCACACGGGGCGACTCCACCCACCATGTATATAATAAACCCGGTTACGGTTACACCCCAACATTCCGGATACGCCCCGCAGTAGCCCAGAACCCGACTCCATGGCACGTGGCCTCCAGGGCGTCCGCCTCGCCGCACGTCAGGACGGACATGGTTCGCCCAGTTCCTGCAGCAAGCTGAGTGTTTTCCTGCATTCCGTCCTTGGGAGGGGGAACAACAAAGGGACAAACGCCACGGCTGAACTAGGTTTTGCCCATCAAACGGGCTGTTTTTGGGGCGGGATTCGTGTGATAAGGCTGCAATGGGTTGTTTTCTCGCGGAGGGCGGGAAGAGCGCGGTGGGCTGCGGTGGTGAGTGGCGAGTGGTGAATGCGAGGTTTTAGGTTTGTGCTTGTGTGGGCTGGGTTGTTGGGGGGGGATGTAGCGGTGGTGATCATGGGATGGGATGGGATGTGATGAGATGTGATGAGGTGTGATGGACACGGAAGCTAGCGGTAATAAGTAATTAGTAGTAGTAGTAGTAGTAGTAAGTAGGATCCTAAGAAGCGGGTCGTAGGGCTGACTGGCGTGTGGGCCTGTAGGGCTGATTGCATATGCGGTGGGTGTAGGGCTGAGATTGGGGGAGGGGGAGGGGGAGAGAGGGGGGTCATGCGATGTTTCCTAGTCAGACAGCCTTACAAATTGACATCTACAACACCGTGCATGTTTGGACGGTGGTATCGGGGCATGTATGGCGTTTGGTTTTTTTGGGGGGGGGAATAGCATCTACTGTTTGCGGGGCTTGATTGAGGGCATGGCGTACGTTGGTGTTTGAGGATGCGAGGGGGGGGGGGCTTCTTGGGCTCCCGGGGCCTCCCGGAATGCTTTTCTAGTTGGAGTTAGACGACCGAGTGGGGCATCGAGACGGGCATGAGATGTTTTCCTCCATCTAGCATATCCCGCTGTGAAGGTACGGTGGAATTTAGATTCGTAGGGGGCCATGCGTGCGGAGGTGATGGCGTCTGCTTGCCGCATTCCCGGTGCCGGGCGAGACGGCGTTGAGTGGGGGGGGGGGGGGGGGGGGCGGGGGGTGGGGGGTTTTGGGGGGGGTGGGGGGGGGCTAGCAAAGCAAGGCGAAGGGGAGGTGGGTGGGTATGTGGTGGGAGGTGGGAGGCATAAATGCAGGACCCCCAGGAG
>JASJFT010000187.1:42022-53818 GCA_030770425.1 Darksidea phi | reverse complement strand
CCCGCGCCCCCCGCCCCCCCCCCCCCCCCCCGCCCGCCCCCCGCCCCCCCCCCCCCCCCCCCCCCCCCCCCCCCCCCCCCCCCCCCGCCCCCCCGGCGCGGAAAGAATGGGAGATAGGGTGCACAAAGTATTCGATGACCGATAAAAGCCAGAGAGGGCCAAGAGGTGGGCAGAATAGGGCTAAGGCGCTAGACTAGATGCGGGGCGTTATACTGGATACGGTATTTAGGAAGCACAAATTTCAGAAAATTTTGCAAGTACTGGAGTAGCTTGAATCAGCTCGAAATCCGACTACATTGTCCATCACCTATGCGTGTTTGCATCGTCCAACCTGCGAGGATAAGGTGGTGAAGCCATTGTGTGAGCCCCTTTGGCCAACCTGTGTCTCCACTGGGCCTGCCTGCATGACCTTACCTCCACTTTCGGATCCTGCTGTCTGCATTCGTCTGTATTAAACCTGCGCCTTTGTGGCATGCTCGCATTAATCCGCGCCACTCAAGCAGCGAAGATCACGGCGGTTTGACAGGAGACTCAACAGCTCCGCCCCTTGACTCCGCAGATGCCTAGCCATTTCTTCCAGAATGACCCTGATAACGGAAGGTTTTGCGTCTGTGAACCCGTCCTCCATCATACTGCGGCTGGGCCGAACCCGCTTCAAGAATGCCTTCGCATCGTATGATCTACTCCGCCTCACTACGGCTTCACCGGTCAGTCCCTGGATCATCCTGAGTTCCTTTCAATCCAATCGGTGATAGTTTCGCTCTTTTAGAGGTGCCGGCATGAAGCTTGAGACACTTTCCGGAGACCCGAACAATCGGGGCTGACCAAGACCTTGTTCGCATGGGCGCACGCCCCGAGCTATGCTCGTATGACTTTTGCGGCCAGTTGTCCCATGGACGTGGGTCCGTAAGCACTCCTGAAACAGTCTTAACAGTTTAACCCCGGTCTGTTGCGTAGTCAGGGTGGCAAGGCCCAACATTTCTTCATTGAGACCAGAGTCCAGTGAGGCAGCGCCTTCCCTGCTCTTTGATCATAGCCAACCCTCGTGAATGGCTCTTCACTGACGTATTATGGCAGAGCTTCGGCCAATTGGTACATGCATTCGTGGTGTTGAAAGCATGTGGTACATGCTTGAATCACGATAAGTGTTGGTGATGTTACAGCAATGACCTGACTCCTAGTCATCCGGAGCTTCGATTACGATCGTATGAATTCGTCCCACTCGATCACGAGCTGGCTCCCCTCGATTATAGCAATGCAAGGACTGAGTCGTGTTCACGTGGATTCACTGCCACTCTGCTAGCCGTCGAAGCCAGCAGCGTCTCATCATGGCCGGGCTCCATCGGAAAGGCCAACTCTCCACAGCCGCTACTTTCCGTTCAGTCCGGAGAGGACCGTGATTCGTCAAAGCGCGTTGCCGTCCTTCGCCAAGCACTATGCGCCGGAACTCTGCGTCGCCTTGCCGGAGGCTGTCACTCAGCTCTGGTTGCTGGCAGAGCGGGCCCACAGAACTCCTTCATCACGGGCTGAGGGATTCACCGGTATCGTCTGGTCCACTCTGGTGCCGAAGCTCTTTAGCGCCGCAGTTAGGAGGAGCGCGCGTGAAGCCGAAGGACTAATACTATTAGATCGTTAGCAGAAGAATTAGGTCAAGGATGAGAGTAAATACAGTGGCCATGTTTCTTAGTACGATATGGTTCCTCGAATATCATTTAGGTGGGTGAGAAGCGGAGGGATCAGGAGGACGGGTCAGTTTCTGGGAACTACCCCGGCCCGCACTCAGCCTCAACTTAGACTCCGCTCAGGTCAAGGAGGCAACTGCTCAGGTTCGGGGCTGTAACTGGAACCGGTTGCGCGGGAGAAGTTTGCCTGTCTCTAAAGGTAGAAAGCTTAGACGACCAACGCTAGGCTGGACCAACGTTAAGCTGGACCAACGTTAAGCTGGAACGACCAGTCTCTAGCTCAGCCGACCAGCGAACAGGGTCTGCATTAGTGTGGTTGATAGGCCGAGCTAAATTATGGTGGGCCGAGCAGCCACCCAACCGCGACACAGCGCCACGAGATGCGACGACGGAGCCCAGACACCCCTTTAGCACAGCAGTCACAACACGCATCACGGTCACCGATGGGCTTTCTGGACAGTCCGTCCCCAGCCGACAATGTTTGCAACGTCCCGACCGGCGAGCCTCGGGCTGAACGGCATCATCTCTCACGCGAATCGACTCCCAGACACTCGGCACTGACGACCTGGGTGCGAAGCTGCGCGCTGCTAGCCCAAAATGTCCTATCAGAAGGGTGCCTCATCGTCAATGCCGATTCCGCATTGCTGTGCCTCGACGGATCGCGGTGTCGCCAGCGCTTTGTACTTGTAGGAGTGGCTGCCTTGGCCCGCGTTACCTCCTGCGACGGCTGCACCGAGCGGTTTTCTCCATCTCTGAATACAAGCATCTCTTGCACAAAGACGGGTGGTGGACCGATAGCTGTGTTCATGCGATGGCTGGGTGTGGTCATGGTGTGGATACCTCCGCCTCTGGATTGGATTTCTAACGTGTGAATATTAAAATGTACCGCCCTTAACCATGGCTGTCTCCAAGGCCCAACCGCAAGGTCGCTCCTTCCAATGCTAATATTTCCTAGTGGCATCTGCAAAAACGAGCTCATATATCTGCCGAACCCACTTCCCCTTCCACCAACGCGACCGCCTATAAGCGACCCCATCGGACAAAGGAGGCATGGGCATCGCTAGTCGCCGAGAAAATCGAGTGGTCACGCACCTCGACCGAGGAGCAGCGGACAAGGGTGCTAGACATCGGGGATGTGTACATGGGGGGAATGGGTCCAGCTCTCTGCCTGGCAAGCGGCACAGTCGAATGCCGAGCACGACATCGAAGTGGCGTGCCTTACACAGGCAGAGCTGTGGTCACGAATCTAAGATGGCCCTGTCGCTCGCGCAATTGCGGCGGTGCAGAAGAGGACGAATATGAGGTAGAGCAGATACTCAGAGCCCGTGTCTATCGCAGAAAGCTACAGTACCGTGTCAGATGGCTAGGATATGAGGACGATCCGGCGTGGTACGATGCATCCAACTTCAAGAATAGCCCTCGCAAGCTCGGTGAGTTTCACACTGTCAATCCTACCCGCCCAGGGTCCCCAGAAAGGTGGTCACAGTGTGACAACAAGCCTCAAAGGTCACATACAGGACGCGGGACACTGGGGATCCCCGAGCCATGCGGATATTAGCTCCGCAGGTACAGCTCTTCCTCCAAGTCGTCGCCACGCTGCTGTTCACGTAGCTCCGCAGCGGCAACTCATCACCCGTAGCTGCTGCAGCCAAATGCAAACCCAACGGCTTGCCCACGGCCGACTTCTGCGATGCGGCAATCCACACCTTAGGTTCTTGTCCAGATGCGCCCTGCCTGGTTCCTTTTTCTCACAGCAATATATGATATCATCCAAGTTGTCGCTAGGCTGCCGTTCACGTAGCTCGGCAGCGGCATGCGCTTCCCGTTGTGTGGCTCCATTAGCCCTCGCCGTTACTCTCGTGCCCGTCTCGCTCATGTACGCGGCAGCGTGCGCCAGGACCAGCGGCAGCCCGTCGAGCACGCCTAGCATCGCCCTCCTGTCCTGCAATAGTGTTAGTGTTACTACATCACCCGTGCTGCTGCAGCTGATCGTAAATACAAACTCAAATGTTTACCCATGTCTCGAAAATGGCCAACGCACTCGCCCCGGTAAATGCTGAGAAGACGATACTGATTTAGGTCGTGTTTGCGCGTGTCGCATCTCCATCTCCACATAAAACCACGAATGTGACTTGCATCAATCTGCTAGCGTTCGGGATGACCCATTCCGTTGGAAGAGCTAATGCAGCGAATGGTATAATGATAGCATCACGCGTCACATCTCATGCATCTGCAAGGTCCGTGCGATGCGTAGAGGCAAAGTCCAGGCATGGAATAGCGTCAGTCGGCTGCCTATTTTCTCAAAGGTGGCTCTCGATTTTGCCAATGCGCTTCGCCCGCATTCGCAACTAGCTTTGCCGTCCATCATTACGCACCGAATACTCATACACAGAGTCGCGGCACAAATGGACGATTCAGAATTTTCAACGCTAATTTGAACTTCAATTCGTCAGTTCGGCTAGTTTCCAGTTCGCCGCCTCGCCTATGCCAGGTTACTGACGTCCCGTAGGAGCAGCAAAGCGTATACCGGCTTCGTCCCTTCCACTCCCTTTGGGCCATATCCTGCCATCGTAGCCTCCCTCTCCTCCCTCGGCGAATCCGAAGTCGATTTCATACAATAAGACAATGAAGGATGTTGCAATGCTCGGACTCGCTCGACGTGCGCTGGGATTTGCTCGGGGTGTCGTGCTCTGGCTCACTAGAAATATTCGACGGCTTGCTGCGGCTGGAATAACTTGGCTTACTTATCGAGTCGACGCTCCTCTTGTCAAGTCTCTTGAAGACTTACGGACGCTTTGTAATCACAACACGATCGATGACGATGGCAATCTGGAGTTTTCGTGATCTACATTCTCCTTTGTCACCAAGGAACATAGCGTCTATTGCGGCCGATCACTGACGAAGAAGCTTACTCTTGAAGTTGTCAATGAGAGCTTGAAGCCGGTTGCCGATAAGGATGTGTATCCAGAAGCGCCGTCACATATAACAAGAGTTACGACGACAGACAGTGGTTTCTTCATCAAAGGGCCAGCGCTTACATTTTATGACGAACTCGGAGACTCCGAGAAGATAGCACAGTCACTTCTACAAGAAGCTAAGACGCTAGAGTGGATAGAGCGCAACCCCCACCCCAATCTTGTTCGGTATCACGGCTGCCAGGTCTATCGAGGTCGTATTGTTGGCCTAGTTTTAGAACGTTACCCTTGTACACTAGAGGAACGTATGCGTAACGGTGGCGACGATGTCGACTTGGAGTTAGGCTTTGATGGACTTGAGTCTGGAGTAATGCACCTCCATTCCCTTGGGCTTGCTCACAACGACATCAAAGCAAGCAACATCATGGTTGGTGTGGACAAGATATGGATTCTGATAGATATGGGCTCTTGCCGGCCCTTGGGCGAAGATCTTATTATGACAGGTAATCCACAGTGGGAAACTTCATCACAACAGCATGACAAGGATGCATTGAGTGAACTCTGGATCTGGCTAACGGATCGCAAGCCAGCAAAGATTTAAGTGAAGGCCGATCTTGACGGCAGCTAGGTCAAGCTCTGTAATAACGAAAGATGCGCATCAGGCGTACCTTTTCACTTCTTTAGAATCCTTTCTGGTCTTAACGTGACCAAGGCCTTTGTCCGCCTGCTAAAGGTGCGAAAGACGGCGTTGCCTAGCTAAAATAGGATATGCGCAAGCTGGGCTACTGGGCGGCCGGGTTGTTGCTGGGTAGCTGGTAAGTAAGCTGGCAGGCTGAGGCGTAGCCGATATGCGGCGCGGACACGGGTGCGGGGCGTGTGGAAATAATGAAATACATGTAGGTAATGTTGCGAGTGGCTAGTCTTGTCCAGTCCATTCCAGTCCAGTCCATTCCAGTCCAGTCCATTCCAGTCCAGTCCATTCCAGTCCAGTCCAGTCCAGTCCAGTCCACTCTAATCCCGATGTTAGTAGCCATGTAGCCAATCGCACCTACCTTAGTCATCCGTGTCTGTTGTGGTAGGTGCGTGGCAGTGCTGAGCGTTACCGCCTTCAAGGCAATATGCTGATTGGACCTGATATCAACCTCTCGTCCGCGCTAAAGATTGCAGTGAAACTCCGTTCAGTTGCGGTAAATTGTGTGCACGGAGTGGTCCTACCAATTAGCCTATTCGGGTATGGCTCTCTCGGTAAAGCTCTAGCGGCGCATTAACCTACAGTAGTCTCCTTGGCCATAGTAATATAGAGTTTTTCGGTACCGGAGGCGCTATATTACACAAAGCGTGCTCATCCTCACTTTGCCCGAGACACACAATTGAGGTTGCTAACGCACCTTGTGGAATTTACCCGTATCTCCCACCAATAACATCCAGCGCTAAGTTGAAGCATGACCACGTCACGGTAAGGCGATCCTAGCCGAAAATAGGAATGCACACAGAAACGTGCACCTTCCAACCTTGTCCTCCATGCCATGCCATTCACGCGTCCGCCCCCGCGAAAGGCAAGCTGTAATCCCTCTCCTCTGCACCAGCTCTCGCACTTGCGTTGAGCCTCGCGCCGCCCGCCACCCTCTTTCTCGTTTCTACCCTGCCGACCGCGGCCACTTTTTCGTCATTTTTCATCGCTCCTCGCAGAGCATCCGCCGAACTCATTTCCTCCTGCTTAACCCGATTAAATGATGGACATTCCCCAGGAAAAGACAGACTCGCCACCGGAAGTTAAAGAAGCACAAGGTAAATGTCCCAATTTAGGATCTTTAGGAAGCTCACTGTTATGCACTAGATGTTGATACGCTTCATCAACTGTCTGGGTGTCGTGTTGTGAAATACCCCGACTCTACAGTTGTCAAGACAGGCAGGCGAGTTATCCTTGATGAACGATCGGCGCTGGAATTTGCGGCGCAACTCAACCTCCCTGTTCCTCGTGTGCACGAAGCGCATATGGGGCCGGATGGGGAAGTGTTTATTCGAATGGATTTCGTCCAGGGTGAGATTCTTGCCTCGGTTTGGCCCAGCATGACAGCAGAAGAGAAAGACAGCATATGTCGACAGCTACGAGAGATCCTCACGAAAATGCGATCTGTACCATGGGAGACGGGCCTTATCGGATCCTGCTCAGGTGGACCGGCGCGAGACTGCCGCCAATACACGGACTACAGCGACGGACCGTACAAGGATGAAGCGACTTTTAACTCGTCATTTTACTTTGATCTCGTAAAAACTACACCAGATCCGCTTCGCACTGCACTCTTTAATCAACTTCGTAACGACCACCGCATAGTCTTCACGCATGGCGATCTTGCACAACAAAACATATTAGTCGAGGACGGTCGGGTCGCTGGGCTACTAGATTGGGAGTACGCTGGGTGGTACCCAGAGCACTGGGAGTACATCAAATTTTTGGAGCGGCCATGTGAACATCGAGACTGGAAAGATCGCGCACATATGATATTTCCTCAACTGTATGAGAATGAAATAGCGTACCATCAAGGTATTCTGCGATGGCAACGTCCTTAAATTTCTCTGATTCTTCTTTTGCCTCCATTATTGCATCCACCATTGCATTGATACCACTATCGCAAGCCCCTCTCGTCACATATCCCGCTTTGGCAAGATTTTGGAGGACGTCTCCCACCCTCGCTCGGTCGATATTGGGTCATGATCGGGGAATGCGATCTTCGGTTCAGGGAACCGCAGAGAGGTCAGGGGAGAGTATGGCGTTGGAAACTATGTGGGCGCTTCTTAGCGGGGCTGTAGTGAGGTAGTAAGGCTGCAACGAGTATGAATAGAGATTGTAGGCTGTTTCCAGCGCGCAGAGGAGTTTACAGGTGGCCCTTGGCATGGGCTGTACTAAGCTTTTTCGGGATAAGTTGTCGGAGCATACGACCACCGTTGCCTCGCAGGAAGACGGGTCAAAATCCAAAGTGCTGGGACGGTTCGATGGATAACCACGGAGTGCTTCATGCATGGCCCCGCTTCCTTGCCCTGCATGAGGCTCCAAGCTAGCACAGACCAACATTCGCTGCAATGCGAGTAACAAGGTTTAGCACTCATGAGACTTTTCCACGCACGAAATTGTCGACACCTTGCTTACCCGCCCGTTAGGCCGACACGTGCACGTGAATGGCGGGGTATCTGCCTCGGCGGTGAAGAGCATCATCAAGGCTGCAGTTCCGCGCGAGTTCTGCCTCCCACCCAACCAAGAACCTATACTACCTTCGATCCAGCCACATTCGTCTATGTTCCTGGCCGAATATCTCCCTATTGTGACCTTTCATCTGTGGTAATCACCGCCTCCATGATCACAGGGAGAGGTCAAAACGTCTACTAGAAAGGATCCAACGTTAGCCCCTTCAACAGCACTGTTCTGCGAAAAAAAAATAAAAAAATAATCGATTCATCATTTGCGGCCTCCAACATCGAGTGGAACCATCGCATTATTAAATCTGGGTCAAATGCGAGCTGGCCATAAACCAACATAATTCAGCGCGAGCGTGCCTGGTTGAAGCCTGATCCACCCTTGATCATGCCTGATTTCATTCCTGAGCAACGTGAAGAGAGCCTGAAATTGGGCCGAAACAGCTCACATGGGATGCGAAAATCGAAGAGTAACCAGTTATATTATTGCCGTAATTTCGGCCAAAGCTTCCCGCTTGTTAACGTATTTTATCAGCGCTCTTTATTTTGTAATGGCTTTCTATGTGCGCAGCTCGCCCGTGGGGTACGTTAGTAAAAAAACAAACAGCCCCTTCGCAAGGTTATGGCCGGAGAGGGTCGACCACCCTCCCTACTAGCGGTAGCGATACAATATATCATAGTATCGTTCTAACCGCTGCTTTAAACTGCGTTGCAAAGGGGTTCGATAGCAGCGAGCTACACTGGACACAGGGGTAATGAGGAATAGGCTATATTATCGGTACTGCTCTCCTCCAAGTAAGAAAGACTAAAAGCTAAAGAGCTAGCTATCCGCCGCCTCTAGTTTTGTGTAATAGCTTGGCGCCAAGTTCGCGTAGTCGAAGTAACAGGCTACCGCTAGTACTTCTCTACCTTATTTTATGCGTATGCTTAACTCACTAGAGCTAAGAAGCGGCCTTAAATATATAATTTAGAACAGTGGACTAATAAGTACGTGGATATACACATGACTTGGGCCTACACAACTACTCCGTGTGAGGACCAGCTCAGTCTCCGCTATCGTTAGTACTATCATCTGGCACGCTAGACATAACGGGTACGGTACAGCACGACTGGCTTGGGATGATAGGGCGGGTTGGCTGTATTTCAGCTACACTAAGATAAGGGGCAAAAGGGAGCTCGACACTCCGTGGTTCTGTGTAGTAAACTACTTAAATTTACCTCTTTACCGCTTTTAAGCTAAGTATTCTCCTATAGTCAAAGTAATGTAATAATAACAAGAAGTATAGAACAGGTCCAATTTTATGACAAGAACAATCTCTAACTAATTAGGTATCCGGTTTACTTCTAGCTTTGTGACCCGACCGTTGTCTTGGCACCAATATGAGGGTCACGTGTTTTGAGGTAAGTAAATCCAACGTTTCAAAATCCGGGACTAAGATCAATTATAATTATAAAGCTCAGAGCCAATCCAGCCCTATTGCTACCTGAATTGTACCGATGGTCAGAGCCTCCAAAGCAAGGATATACGAAGCAACCGCGAACCCATCCTGAATGCTCTTCTTTTCCGCTGCCCACGAAGCACCAAATGCCAGACTAAGCACGAACGCTACCGTACCGCAAAGACACACCCTTGCCATATCGAGAGACTCTTGAAAATAGAGCCCCCAGGCAGTGAAATGATCAGGCGCAAAACCATATTGTGGTCGCCCATGCACACGTTTTGGAATCTGGGTCAGGCAATACGTGCTATCCCGACAGTGAGCTATGTTGGAGAATCGATGCATGAGATATCTGTTGCCTATGGGTGGAACATAACCCGGGACGCGCTCGTGGAAATCATAGTGAATTTCTGTAAGAGGCGGTATATGATCGAGCTGGAGCTGATCAACCTCTTGGTCTTGGCGGAGAGCGAACTAAGTCCTCGTTAGGTTCGGCTCTCATGCGTTACAAATGTCACAGCGAAGACATGAGTATTTGCTCACCTTTACAAAGGAGATGCGCTGAATAGTTTTCAGGCTGACGCAACGACGTACCCAGCGTTTCCTCCTATTCAGTCGGGTACTAAATTGCTCGAAAAGCTCTCTATCAGACTTTACTTGGGTCACACTCAGATCTTCCCAAGTGGTTAACCAGCGTTTTTCATCAGAGCAGAACAGTATATAGTCGTTTTGGGAGCCTGTCAGTGCCTGCTGCGTAGTTGCAGTTTGGGCAGATACCGATGTATTACTTGGCTGATATCCCAAATTTGGCACTGCGTTAGCCGGTAGCGTTGTTGTTTGTCTACCCCGAGTCATAGATGAGTTAGGGTTACCAGGAAGTCCAGTAGATACCGGCGTAGATGAGCGGGAAAAACTTTGCCCAGACGCATAGTGAAAGAATCTTGCCACTGAACTGGTCAGATGGACAACCGTATTACGAAGCGGGAGGTGCAAATAGCATAATTTAGAAAACATGGAGTTGGTCGGTCGTACTTCAAGTCGAGATACAACTCCATTCTGTTGCAAAAGATTAACGAGTTTGGTGACGGAGCCCGGGACAATTTCGACAAAGTCATCGTAATGCTTGTGACCACAGCTCTTTGGAGTGGGTTAGCAATCCAATGCAATCATAGCTCCAAGGACGACCTACACAGATCCAATGAAGTCGATAAGGTGTCGTTATTGCACTCTTAACCGTGCCGGTCGGCTGAGATGGACTGTCGATAACCTCTTCTGGCGGGAAGACGAATTGACAGAAATTGTTTCTCAAATTCTGAAAAGCTCTTGATTCCAACATGAACTTCTTCACTTCATCTAGATTGATGAGTTTTGGTCTTTCGGGTTCATCAACTTCATCTTCCTCTTCCTCGTCTACATACCCTTCAGGATTCGGGATGGACTGCTGAAAATCGATACTGGCGATGTTCGGCTCGTAATGGGGTAGTTTGGATCGATGGGTGTGCTGAGCTTGCTGTTGCAGGAAACGCTCCAGATCCAATTCTCTATCCGAATTCGACACTGCGACTTGAAGTGGAGCTGATGTTTCTTCGGTTTGTATACTCTCTGCAATGACGTATACAATGTAATTTGCCCGCGACCTCATTAATCGAGCAGCCTCAGACTGAATCGGACTACTGGCTTCAGCCTTCAGTTCAATAGCATATCTTTTCAGCAATCGGAAGAAGTTCCGTTTGAATTTCTCCAACCCTGCTCTTTCAATGACAACTGGAAATAATGGCTGCATTGTTCCATCTCTAGTTAATATTTCGGCAAATTCTTGCGCCGCAGTTTGGAGGATCCAGGACGTATCCGATTGTGTCGAGCCAGTTGTGAGACTAGGAGGTACATCGACAGAGAGTACTGAGATCAGATCGGAAGTGTCGTGCACATCGAGAGAGGGACTGTCTAGTGGTAGGTTACCACTGAATCGCAAGTACATCTTCTCCGCCTCGTCAAGCCGTCCCAGGGATTTGTAGAGGGTGCCCAAGTTGTTGACTGTGTCGAGTGTTGATGGATGGTCTGGTCCCCACGCCGTTTCAAAGCCCTGCAGCGCCCGCTGGTACATCTTCTCCGCCTCGTTAAGCCGTCCTAGGTCCCTATAGAGGCTACCCAAGTTGTTAACGGTGTTAAGTGTTAATATGTGCTCTGGTCCACATGCCTTCTCTTTACCCTGTAGCGCCCGCTGGTACATCTTCTCCGCCTCGTCAAGCCGTCCCAGGGATTTGTAGAGGGTACCCAAGTTGTTGACTGTGTTGAGTGTTGATGGATGGTCTGGTCCCCACGCCGTTTCATAGCCCTGCAGCGCCCGCTGGTACATCTTCTCTGCCTCTTCAAGCCGTCCTAGGTCCGCGTAGAGTATGCCTAAGTTGTTGACCGTAATAGGTATTAATATATGGTCTGGTCTCCATGCCTTCTCGTAGCCTTGCAGCGCTCGCAAGTACATCTTCTCTGCCTCGTCAAGACGTCCTATGTCCGTGTAGAGGGCGCCTAAGTTGTTGACCGTTGAGAGTGTTGATGTATGGTCTGGTC
>JASJFT010000187.1:0-38485 GCA_030770425.1 Darksidea phi | reverse complement strand
GCCCGCCCCCCCCCCCCCCCCCCGGCCCCCCCCCGGTTACCCAACCCCCCACTCCGTCCCGGGGGGGGGTTGGCCTGGCGCGGCCCCTTCCTTGGTCCCCCCCCCGCCCCCACAACCCCCCCCCCCCCCCCCGCCGAGCGAACGGCCCGTCGCGCGATAACGCCGCTGTACTAGCTTCCGCATCCCCTCCGATGATAACGGAGCCGAGCTCGGGGCTGAGGACTCCACCGCCGCAGAGAATGAGGGATACCATGGAGCGGCTGGAAGGCGGGCTGAACAGAGGGCTGATACCAGGGTGGCTGCGGGAGCCAATCGAGGAAGACTGTGACTTTGGATATCGAAGGATTAAGCGCCATGCCCGGGACTAGAGCATAGGCGTAGCCTCTCGACCCGGAGGTTGACGGCGGGGAGCGTGAAGCACTACCGTATATGCTACAGAAGGGGAAGACGATCCGGCTGGACGGGTGAGTGTGCCAGTCGGAAGGTCGCGAGGAGAACGCGTGGTGCATGGGCGTGATCCATCTGGCTCGCAAGCTAGCCATCCTCGCCTTCCCCGGCTCGTCTGCCCATAACCATCCTTATGGTCCGTTTCCACTGGACATAACATAGAACGATTTTGACCGCTCTAGTATGCGCATAGGAATATGAATCGTCGCTCGCCACAGTGAATCGACAGCAAGGAAGAATGGAGCCTGGCTGGGAAACCTCGGCGCAAAGAGAACGACATCTTGTTGGACTAGGCCTACACGGGAGGATGCTGCATTAAAGACAAGGTGACAACTCTGTAGCCAGCAAGGCGAAGGCGACAAGTGATGGTAGATGCGGCCGCCTTTGGATCTGGGAGCATTCACTGCAGTCCGCGTTCCACACAATGTCGCGTAGTCCAGCCTGTACACACACAAACACGCTCGCCCACCCCTCCCGTTACTTGTCCGGCAAAGAGAATCGCGTCCCAAGACAAGTGGTTTGACCCTTCATGGGATGTCGATCGATCGTCTCCCAAGCCAATTAGCTCGCACCTGGTTCTTGCTTGCAGACTTTGGTTGGAGTTCATCCTTGCATATTGCATGTTCTCCTCAGGTACAGATATGCAACACAAGCAGTAGATACGATTGCACGATAACGCGCGTCATTTTGTAGCATGTTGCGCACATCGTCAAAGGTAAGGGTCCATACGTCACAATTAACACTCGGTGGTCTGATGGTGGTTAATATAGCATTTTCTTACATAAGAGTTGGTTACTAGCCTTATTCATGTGACTGTTTGCCTGCGGCATTTGCCGATCGTCTTCTCATCAAAGAGACGGTGAGTGGTGTACGAGCTAGCTGCTTGGACCATTTGCCATGTCGTAGCGACCAACCAACGGTTCGTAATATATATCACATGCGGGACTCGACAGTGTTGCTCCTCCAGCGGCCTTCAGTGGTTGTGTGGACGCTACTGGAGTTTTCAACAGTACCTAGGAGACTAAATGCAATCTCATTATGTCACTGCGTATCTCCTATTGACGATCTTGCGCCTTCATTGAAGTCAATATAGATGCAATAGAACAAGCAGGGTCTTCTTGCACAAGGGGCTGCCTAGCACGGTAAGCTCCCAGCTAGAGATGACCATTCTTCCATGAGTTTCGTCACAGGCTAATATCAGTATCAACGTATATCTTTACCGGATGCCCGGCAAGCTGTGTAGTCAATGGATATATGATTGCACAATCCGTTTCTGCCTAGATGATGAACAATAGCAGAACACCCTGTTGAGAACATCCTCCACTATCGATTCTCGAACCGCGACTTGCTCGATGAAGCATTGCTCGCCGCAGGAGCACCAGCTTCGAGCGAAGATATCCAAGGCAATGTAGTAGAAGGAAATAAGCGTCTTGCCCTCCTAGGCGACTCGGTCTTACGGGAGGCCGTTCTGGAACCGTAGTATAGCTCTGGTAAAAGTACCGGTAAGTGCATATTCCAGAAGCTTGTTGGAGAGACTGACCTTGCCAGAGGAGGAAGGCTCCGACGAAGTGAAAAGTTTATGCAGGAATAGGAAGCTGAGCCTAGCCAGCTAGCTCAAGAAAGCGGATTGATACACCACGTCGCGAAAAATTCCGTGCCAGAAGGCCGGCGAGTTGGACGCCGCACTTTTCAGCCCATAAGATTGGGCGGTCTTGTGGAAAGGCGGCCAAGTACCAACCCCCTATGCCGTGACTGCAAGCACCAGTCTGTGGTGGAATGCGATTTCTCTCTCCATCTTACTGTTTTAGCATGTGGGTTTATAATGGACTCCTGTCGTTCATTTCGATGTACTTTCACCCTCTTTGTTTCAGACTATGTAATACGATATCCTTGTACAGATTGAATCAAGCCACATATTAGCCGTTCGGCCTCGTTGCGACCAATCCTTACTACTGGCAAAATACCAGTATTGCAAGGAGGCTGCTATCCCAGAAAGCCGTCTCGCGGGGTGCATACATCAGATCCTTTGTCTATTTCCCACCAGACATCTTGATCCAACCTGGAGCCGGCTATTTCCACCACCCAAGGTGCATTAGGCGGTGAAAATGGAGCTGTGGGCGTCAGTGGTTACCTGCACGGCACCTCGACTCTATCCGCCACTTCATTATGCCAATCCCGTTCCGTAGCCCCATCTGTGTCTCCACTCGGCGTTTGTCGCAGGAGACCTGTCGCGAGAAAAGCGGCGTTGTGCGTGACTGCTTCCTTGCCTTTTCCACATAAGCCTATGATCAGATCGATCCTGTATGAATGCAGCGTATTGTAGCTAGACAACAAGTTATTGCTGGCTGTGGCTTGCAGACATGGTGGTCTGCATGCGAAACTGAAGCAAGGTGCTTACGCTGAGGCCTGCTGTGGCCAATCATCGAGCTATCCTTCTATACGTAATCTTTGATGTTTTGGTATCCGACCGTCCGTATCGCGCTCAAGTCAACTTCGGCGACTAGATCCATATGCTGTGCGCAACATGCGGAAGGCTGCGCTAGTGAGCCAGGATATATGGTCTAGCTTGCAGGGAAAGACTGTAGGATAGTATTTGGCTCGGTCACCACCGGACTGCGTGAATTGTGGGTCAGCGCCGAGGATGAAGCCATTTTGTATCTTGGCAGTCAAAAACAGGCTTGCTGGTGAAAGCAACCATCCCAAGCAAAAAGATAAAAGCCCGCATCAAAAAAGATTTGGTGCGCAAAAAGACTGCAAAAGGTATTTTGGACCTCGCCGGTCCTGCTTTTTTTAGTTTTTTTTTAAACCTAGCCGGTCCTTTGAAATAGACAAATACGCGTATATAATAGAACCAAGGCGGTCCCGGTGTACAGACCCTATACTCAAGTGTACACCTACTCGAACCCAGTCCCTGCCAGTGGTCGCTACAATGTATAGAAAGTCTTAACGCTAAACCACTTGACTATGAGTTGAGTTAGAAGGGAATGTCGCGCGTTTAATATATATAGTGTATTACGGTCCAATGTGCAGCTCGGTCTCCGCACGCATCGACGGATCCAACCACAGCTCTGCCGCCCGATCACAAGGACAGCTCTAGTGCCTTCCTTGGAGATCCAGAATCTTTCACCTGCCACCCACCGAAACCAGTCTTTACTTATTATGGATATCACTCGGCTACTCAATAACCCTCGGAACATCTCTATAGCAACGGAGTAAGTAATTTATTATTGTCGATGTCTCGCGCTGATCTGTTAGTACGAATAATAAGTCTGATACCTTATATATGTAAAAAATACGACAAGCAGTTCAAGGACAAGTAAGGTATAGACTGGCACGCCCGTATATATGGGGAGAAGCAGTGGGCGTGTTCGAACATTGAAGAAATCCAAGCCCGCTTCTTTGGGAGTGTCTGCGGCTACTGTGACGAGAATCTACCATCCAATATGACTCAAACTGAGCACCTCAACAACGTCCACAACTATGGCAAATGCGACATTGCCCGCCCATTCACCCGCAAAGACAATCTCCACTAACATCTCCATCGCGTGCACAATGCAGCAAAAAAAATTCAATCACCTAGCTACCTTTTTCGAAGAATTCGTTGGATCCAAGAACAAGACGGGTTAAGGTTCACAGGCACTGGGTGGTAGACGGCGGGCAATAGTACAGCATGTAAATACAAGCGTTACTTGACCCCTTGTTGCGTCGATATTCATGGCCGCAAATTCTGCACTTCTCGGACCGCGACGCTTCACATGTTGTTTTTACGAGCACAAAGTGAACTCGGTCGTCTTACGAACTTTAAATTTGGACAAATTACTCAACTACACTCTAGCACGGCTTTGGAGTTGGATGACGGTGTGGACGACGGGTGAGCGGCGAAATACACTCTTTTCGGAAGGTCGCCCCCATTGCGATTCGTCTTTGACTAAATCATCACGAGCGGGACCGCCTACGGCTCGCTTTGTGCCGTCCTTGCCAGTTTCGCTTTCTCCCTCCGCGCACCACCTCAAACAACTCGTGGTGCAGCCACTTTCCGCCGTTCACACCACTGGGCGATGCCACGGCCCCGTCGCTACCAACTCCCTTTCATTTTAGACCCTTCCGCCGGGCGGAACCTTTGCAATCGCCTTCAAGAAGGCCCAGTTAGTGCGAGGAAGGTAGAGCAATGTTTTGGACGAACCGCAATTCTCGTCTAGTCTGTATTCTCTGCATGACGGATTAGTATCGGGTTTAATTGAATGTTGGCTCTTCTTACGCGGCAACTACATTTGGCTGGCACCGTTTCTGCGTCTCCGGATACTTGGTGCACCAAGCCCGTACTATGTATCGTAGGTGCGAACACTTATAGTGAACTTGTGTGTAGTCGCACATGATGGGGAAGGAGTATTGGTGAGCACTGGGAGCCCGGAGAAGGTGGAATTATGTACGTTTGGATCGAGTCGTCACGTCGGCACGGGATCATTTCTGCTGCAGCTTCTGGCGGTGAGATATCACTCGTTCCTCGTCCGTAATGCAAGGGCCAAAACCGTGCCGCTTTTATGGCGGTGGCGCCGTGTCACGTCCTAGCATTAGCTCTAATTGGTTTAGCTCGTAGCGGCGTCTTTCTATCCCCCTCCCTCCTGCTTCGATCTCGAACCTCTTCAAAGTCGCATTACGAAAAACACCACACCTCTAATCACTCCTACACTACCCCATCCACAAATACTGCTCTTCATTTGACGTTACATGCTGATTTACTAGGGTCCCGATAACCACATTATGTCGCGACCAAAGCCAACATGCTCAGCCGACACATTCCTGCTCGATTACACGCACGCCCCAACGATCAGCGTTCACTTCTTTTCCCGGATCGGACGCCGGGCGCGGTAAAACTGCGCTACTACATGGTTCACAGGAAGGACTGATAACGGTATTGTGCAATAGCTCGGATAAGGGCTTGGTGAGATGGTTTTGAACAATCGCCCGAGCCTTGAGGAACTTCTGACGGATAAAACCCTCGAGAATAGCCTGCAGTTTAGTTCGGAGCGATCGAACGCCAACTTTCGCCATATTCACATTGAAACCTTAACATCCCGCAACGAACCTATCCTCCTTCATCACCCCTCTCGACGCGCATGTCGAATATATCCGCCCGCTGGAGCGCAAGCTCACTAGCTACGCCTCTGGCCACCGCACGGCGCAACCCTAGCCATGGGAAGCGCCAGTGAGTTTGGAGCTTGTACCTGGGCAAAGCGCATCTGTCACTAGTTCGAACCGTCGGTTCGGCTTAGACTAAAACGATACCTTTAGCCTGCTGGGTAGTCATGTTAACAGTCGCTGGTGCATGGTGCGAGCTATGCATTTGGTGATCGGCTCCATCTAGTCATCGAACCAGTTTGTCTTCCAGCCGCGGCCTTCCTCGAGCGCTGGGCAATCCTGCACGCGGGGGTGTACGGGCGCTGTGGGGTCATAAGAAGGTGAGCGACGACGGAACCCTGACAGTGCCGCGGCTGCCAAAGTGCCGGTAGGGGCTGCGGGTGGAAGCGGCAGATCGCTTCGTCCATGATCCGCTTGCACGCCAGCAGCCGCGTGTGTCGATGGCTACGCGTCGTGGTACGCACCGTACGTGACGGTGTACCGAAAGCGGCCGTACTTCTGAAGGATGTGTAGTCCGTCGTACCAGAGATAGTCGTCGACGACGTCGCGCACCTCCTTAAGGACTCGTCTCATCTCCATCCGAATACGACCCTTTTGCTGCCTCAGCGTTTCTGTGCCTGCCTGTCTACACGTGCCTCACAATTCATGTACATAGAAAGTGTGTACCTTAGGTAGTCGGAGAATATAAAATTGGCTTTTAGACTTTTACTTTTGCCAGGAATTCTTCTAGATTTAGGACTGGATAACCCTGCTATACATATTAGATGGAGCGACGGTCAAGGAGCCCGGGATAGACTATATTCTCTGTAACTGGCGTTGTATTTGATAGCGAGAAAATGACAGAGTAAATTAGCTAAACTCGAGATTTATCGGATACGCGGAACTTAACCAATCTCGCTGCCGTGGATTGGTAGGAATTCGGTGTGGCTACCGCGTCTTATACGTTTGGAACGGCGCATCTTCTATAGGGATAGCATCTGGCAGGTCGTCATACACAACCCCCGGCTATTAAGCTGAGAGGCGGCCACTCGTGGCTGAGCTCTGCCCCATGATGTTGGGCTTGAGGCAGTGGTGCCCAAACGTGGACTCTGCCCCACCATCCCCGCTGAACGCCAAACTTTTACCCTCCAAAGCGTGCTTCACCGAGGAGCAGTCTGCGGTAGGGAGTGAAGGCAAGAAGATATTTCTAAATGTGCACGGAGGACGGCAGCCAAGATCAGAATGCAACAGTTTTGCGTGACCCAGGGACGGACGTTAGCCACACAAAACCCTATCAATCGCGACACTTTTACTAATCCTCACAAACCAGCAGGTCCGCTTCAATCACCGCCAAAAGGACACACCTGTAAAGGGCTAAAACGAGTTACGTCATCATTGGAAGACTCCTCTATATAGAATAGCGTGCCAAAGCGCTTTAGGCTATCTTATTTGGCGAAAGCGATGCCAAGAGTGGCGCGGGAAAGAAGCGAACGTGTGAAACGCGTGCACAGCACGGTGCCTTTTGTGGGGGCTGGGTTCCGAGCATATATGATCGCCGTCTCCCCGCCCTTTGTTCCATTCACGCCCGCCCTTTGTTCCATTCACGCCTGCCCTTTGTTCTATTCACATTCTGTTAGCTAGGGAACCCTATCATATATAGGACTCATTCACTCTACTTGAGCACGGGCCCTATACCCTTGGGTATATATAGGTCCTGAGTTCAGTACATAGATCAATCAATCAAGCACTTAGTACCCCACTGCATTACCTGCGAACAGCTAGTTGCTGATACCGACAGCATGCGCGCGAGTGAGACTACTTCTTATAAACAAGCGGCGTCCCTTACTCCATCGCTCTGCCTACCGCTTTGCGAAGCATTGCTCACGACGCTGCTACCTAAACTTCGAGATATGGTATATCTGCATTTGTGCCCCCCAGCCCATGTGCGGGTAGGTAGCTGCGCTGATTGGCACGTGCGAAAGGACAAGTCCACGGAATCAAATTTCCATCCACCGCCACCATTTGAACCCGAGTATAAGAGACCACCGCACTGGTGGCGAGTCGACTTCGTCGGACAATCATTCCGAGACGAGCTAGTGCAGTACTGGTATCGTACATCGACTTTTATTATCGACCCACATAAGATCGTTACATATAAGTCCGAGAACGTTCGCAGGCTCCTCAACGAGTACCCCTGGAGATCAGATATGCCCCCGGAGGATGTTCGCAGGCTCCTCGAGGGCCTTATCAGCAATATCTCTATTAATATTTCGACCGACTTCTTCTGGACAGAGCTCAAAGCGGGTTTTTGTAGGCTTACTCGGACACTCGAAAAGGTTCTGGAGCTTACTCAGACACTTAAGGAAACCGCGAGGATCTGCCTGAACTTCCGGGACTTATGGCCGGGGTATCTCATGCCCCCGGGGGGAGAGAAGGCTAGGAACGACCGAGTCCTTCGGGCAATGACCACTGTCTACCCATTATTGAATCGCTTGAAGGGACGACCCATCCGGGGTGAGGTCGACGGAGTAGTGTTCCATAATGATCTTACGAAGTTGACTCTGGATGCGTGGAAAATAGAATATCTTAGATACGTAGAAAACAGAATATCTACTGTCTAAAACGAAGTCGCCGATTGGTGAATCGTTAGATGTTGTGTGCTCCGTATTATATATTAGGATAGGGAGTGGTAAGCTTCGGTAGTACGCTAAGGGAAACGGTACTATTAATGGTTAAGGTCCTATTTTGGTCCGCGCTGTACAAGGGGGTATTATGAACGGGCTACTAGCGCGTTCGGTGGGGAGAGGCCTGTACGTTGAAGGTATAGAACCAAATACCTTATTATTCCTTTATACTACTAAAATTACCGAATTACCACCTTAGATACGGACCGTTAGAGAATAGCCTATAATATATATATATTTTTTAAAAAAATCTAGAACTTAGACGATATAAAGCGTACGGTAACGCGGATAGGGTAAAGGGTAACGTAAAGTAACGCGGATACGGCTTTGTACGCTACCGAACCGCGCTAGTAGCCCGTTTATAATACCCCCTTATAGAGTTAGTTTCCGGTACCCTAGGATTTATAAGGGGGTATTATGAATAGGCGATACCGAGGGTTTTCCCGAACGCTACTTATACTTATACTATACTATTTTATATTTATATTATACGTAAAATTATATTCTATTCTTATCTACTTATAGAGTATTATAGAGGAATAGCGCGGAATTTAGTAGTAAAACGCTTATAAAATAAGGTATTTGATTCTCGTAGTTTCTATACACGGGACTTTTACTATAGAACAGCGGGATGGGCCGTTTATAGGACCCCCTTATATAGAATAGCGTACTAAAGCGCTTTAGGCTATCTTATTTGGCGAAACTAATGTTAAGAGCGGTGCGGGAAAGAAGCGAACGTATAAAACGCGTATATAGCACGGTACCTTTTATAGGGACTAGGTTCCGAGTATATATAATCGCCGTCCATTGTTCTATTCCCACCCGCTATTTGTTCCATTCCCGCCCGTTATTTGTTCCATTCTGTTAGCTAGGGAACCCTATCATATATAGGACCCCATTCACTCTACTTAAGCACGGGCCCTATGCCCTTGGGTATATATAGGCCCTGAGTTCAGTACATAGATCAATCAATCAAGCACTTACTCTGCTCCATACTAAGACTCTCCCGCCCGCCATTTGTTCCATTCCCCTCATCGTACCCCACTGCATTACCTGCGAACAGCCAGTCGCTTATACCGACAGCTTGCGCACGATGGAGACTACTTCTTTTCAACAAGCGGCGTAATTGTAGGTTGACTTTACTATCGAACTGCCTTACCCATGACTCTTTCAAGCTGACCAAGCGCTAGGGCGCTCCTTCAACATCAACGTCTGATCCGGGAGATGATCCGGGAGAGAATGCGGATGGAGGAAGGGTGCGGAAGACCGAAACAAGAATTGAAGACGCCGAAGGATAGGGTCTAGGAATGTCGGACTGCTTACGTGAAATATGAGCATGAGATACTGTACCCGGCGTTAGAGGCGTATAGTCGATCGCTCTGCCTACCGCTTTGCGAAGCATTGCTCAAGACGCTGCCACCTAAACTTCGAGATATGGTATATCTACATTTGTGCCGCCCAGCCTATATACAGATAGATAGCTACGCTGGTCGGCTCGACGTTCGAAAGGACAAGCCTACGGAATCATGTAACCATCTACCGCCACCATTTCGATCCGAGTATAATAGACCACCGTACTAGTGGCGAGTCGACTTCGTCGGATAATCATTCCGAGACGAGCTAGTATAGCACTAGTATTATACATTAACTTTCATCATCGATATATATAAGTCCAAGAAAGTTCGCAGGCTCCTTAACGAGAACCCTTAGAGATTAGATATACCCCCGAAGGATATTCGCAGCCTCCTTAAGGGCCTTATTAGCAATATCTCTATTAGCGTTTACGACGAACTCTTTAAGAAAGAGACTAAGTTAGCCGAATATAAAGGAATACTCGAAGAGGCTCTAAGGCTTACTTAGATACTTAAGGAAACTACGAAGATCTACGTAAACTTCTAGAACTACTTTCCGGAACTTTTCGTATCTACGGACCGTATACGGGTAGAGAAGTATAAGATTAACTAAATCCTTTAAATAATAACTACTATCTTCCTACTATTTAAAGGCTTAAGGGGACCTATCCGGGGTAAGGTTAATAGAGTAGTATTCCATAATAATCTTATAAAGTTAAGTCTGGATACGTAGAAAACAGAATATCTACTATCTAAAAAGATAGGAGATCGATTAAGTAGTCTATAATTCCGTCTCCTAATCCCATCTCTAAAGAAATTATTAGGAGCTTATATTTTCTACTTATATTTACGCTTAAATATACGTAAACTTAAATCGGACTATTTCACCGCAGCGTTATAATGGCGATATATATTATACTCATCTGGATTTCTACCTCGGTACGGTTCTCCGGATACTAGTTTAACCTTAAAGTAAGAAAAGAGGGCGGTTCGCTTTATAAATATATCGAGCGTATATCTAATTTCCCTATTATTTACGGCGTCGAGTCTTTTATAGAGGGCCGAGATATTAGAATCGCGATACGGGTATAAGAGGACGTAGTTAGTTTTACAATCGATAGGTTTACGGCGGGTAGAGTCGGTAAGGATACAGAGCGGGGATCGTAGAGAGGTAGAGAGGATTAATAGACTACGATTAACTAGACGAATAGTAGATTAGCTATATCTTGATAGGACTCGGTAAAGGTACATGTATACTCTCTGGAACCACTATCTATTATTAACTACCGTATAATTCCATGGCCAAATGAACTAGAGGTCGTACTACGCCATCACACCACGCATTCTCATCCCGGCTGCCGTCCTTGCAATCGCGCGCATTGAGAAAGATCATCTTAGCTTCCTTCTAGATAGCAGACAGCTCAGCGGTGGAGCGCGTGTCGCTGCGGTCGAAGTCGGCCGGTTTGGTGGTTTGGTGGCTTACTTCAGAGTCATTCTTTATAACGTACTAGACACATGTAAATCTGATTTGGGAAACATGAAGTCAAATTCACGTCCCTGTAAGCCATGAGGAATGAAACCAACGTCAACGCCCTCGGAAAGCCGGTCACCGAGTCGTTCAGCCTGCTCTGGGGGGGCCTGTCGCTGCGTTGCGAGCTGGAGACGGGCACAATCGCGAGGAGGGACATGGCGCGCTTCCGCTTCAAGGGAGCTGGGCGCAACCCCGAGTCGTTGTCGGGCGGAGGAGTCAGAGGGAGGTAGAATTCATGCGCAGAAGCAAGCCAAGGGCTGATGCGACCGTACTGAGGCGTGGAAGGGCCACTTTCAAAGTCCATTGTTGTGGTCGTTTGTTGTTGTGCGGCTTAGGTATGCACGTCGATGCACGTCACTGCCGAAACACACCGAAGATGTTGCGTGCTCCGTATCATATATCAGGATAGGGAGTGGTGAGCTTCGGTAGTGCGCCAAGGTCAAGGGTCCCATTTTGGTCCTCGCTGTGGAGTCAGTTTCCGGTGCCCCGGGATTTAGATCTCGTTCCTCTTCCGAGACCTTGTTCTGGCCCCGCCCCAGGAATCTCTTGGCATCCGCCAGACCAACTTTCAGGTGGCGAGAACGCCTCTGCCCGACCTTTCAACTTCATCTCCCAAAAATTAGACCCTCACAACCCTCTGGCCAGAGCGGGTCGGCCGTCCTCCCTGCTAGTGGTGGCGACACTGATTCCTAGATTATCTTCGCCGTTACCCGATATCGCTTCAGGTCATGTTTACTCATTGTCAAAGCACAGCTTGTATCCACTGTCGTTCTCGGCTCGTTCTTTTGAGGTGCTCTTCGTCAACCTTGTCAGCCAACGTCATGGGTCCGCTTACTTGCAGCTAGGTGGGCTTGCAGCACGTCTTGGGCGGACTGGTCATGCTGTCGCCGCTGCTGCCTTTCAGGATACTCAAACGGAGAGGCGTCGCTTTGTCACCTTCTGACTCCTCTATACAAGAAACTTATCAACATCTTCAGATGCTATGGCACTTTGGGCAGAACGGTTTAAAGCCAAGCTGGGCCGAAAGAAACCGTCCACATCCCCGCTTGGTGAAGCCTCGGCTACTTCCACAATCCCACGCATCGACCACCCCTGATCCCGCCTCGTCTTCCCCCAGCTTACCAGAGCGACTGTGGAATCAAGCGTACGACCAGGCAAAGTTAGGTGACTCGAGTACCGTCGATACATACGAGACGATTCTTTCCGCCCGATTGAGCCCAAAAAATGCAGAACCTTTCTTCGTAAGGGTACTCCCTTCGGAACGGTACGGATATTGTACCAGTTACCATTTGCGTCTATTTGTAATGATACACATCAGTACCATTACGAAATTGATGATAATGCGACTTTTACGGACCATTCCGCCGCTCAAAGGCTATCATCACACCATGCATTATTTTTTCCGGTCTCTACCACATTCAGATTACTAACCCTCGTCATCAGATTTTCAATGCACGTTTGCGATTCCTTGCAGCTCACCAATCTTCACAACTTGAAGTGTATATAATTCCTGCTGCATTCCTCTCACAGTCCTCAGATCATTTAATTGCCATGCCGTCACAGTGTCCGTGCTCTTCATCTGCCAGATCGGTAGTATCGATCCTGAAACAGAACCTTTGGTTTCTCCTATATCACAAGAAAGCTTAGCAATACCAGAATTCATTTGCTCACAAAAGAATGCACGTACCGTAGACTAATAAAACGCTATCAAGTCTAAGCCGTGTTAGAAATCTACACAACGCTTTCCTTTTCCAGAGGACGTCGAGGGTAGGGATTAAGACCATAGTAAGGATTGAGATGAGGTTTAGTAGTACTTCTTTAGACCATGCCGGGGCTGTTGTTGATAGGAAAGCGGTGGGGGTTGTGGCTGGTGTGAGTGAATTAGCTAGTCCGAATTAGGATATGAAAGTGCATAGACGAGGTCGCTTACAATTAGTTAGCATAATTTAAGAGAGGTTGGATTGTTTCCAGACTAGAGCGCAGTTATTGTGGAAAGGAGATGGAATACATTAATGCTGGCAGAGAGTTCCTCTCGAGGATTTATGTTATGAACACAAGGCATGGCAGGCGCACAGGGAGACAGCGCGGGAGCAATCCCAAGTCACCGGTTGGTCGAACGACGGCACAAATTACGATGCGGGAGACAGCGCGGGAGAATGCGGGCAGCTTGGGTGGTAGCACTGCAATGACTAGCGCAGGCGAAGCGTCTAAATCACGTCATATGACGACTCCTGGCACGAGTCCAACAAACGACCGTAATCCCCAGACATCCCTCCGCTCTCCACTCTCGTTCCCCATGTCCAGCGCATCGCCTTTCTGCGACTCTAGCAGCATCCGGTGCCCGCACACTCTGCTGACGTTCAACTTCGCCGTCATCCGCAGATGGTTCGCTGATCAGCCAGCATCGCCCGGCCGCCTCGTCCGTCCCGAAAACGCTCCCGCAATCCATTCCCACGGGCACCACAACTCAACCGATGTCACCGCTCTAGTCTACGTATACGAATATGGATCGTCGCTCGCCACGGCGGAAGGACAAGAAGGAACAATGGGCCCAGACTAGGGAAGTTCGGCGCAGGGAAATCGATGTCTTATCGGACGAGGGCTATGTGGAAGTGAATTCTGCCTTAGAAGACAACGCGACAACGCCATAGTCAACGAGGCGAGGTCGACAGTATCGGTCAACCCAGGTGCCACTAGTAGCATTCTCCGCAATCCGCGTTCCAGACAACGTCGTCCCGTCCAGCTCGTACATCAATGCGCTCGCTGACCATCCCGTCATCTTACACCGACTCAAGCATCCCCTCCGCACTATCCGGGAAGACCAAGTCGAAGCGGGCAACGAGTCCGGCCGAGACCTACGGCGACCCGCAACACCTGAATAAGCCGGTCGCATACGGCGTCATAGATGTGGTGCGGGACGACCTGGTTGAGAGCGAGCGCGTGCTCATCGAGAGTCTCCAGGCGCTGTGCGAGAATGTGGGTATAATAACTGGCTGAATATGTGTATTTGCGAAAAGGCCGCCTTGGAAGGATTGCCCACCGATTTTCAGCCTTTTTCATCTGTAACAATGCTGACTAGCCCGCTCAGCGAAGGACCCAATGCGGGGTGTGGCTGGGCCTGGTCCGATGGGTCCCGTTCTGATTCCCGCTGTGAATCCCGTTTCCGGTGAGCAGTTTCGAAACTCGCTCCTCTATTTTTGGCTGTGCCCTCGAAATCTCTTGGTGTCCGCCCCACCTATGTATTCTGATTTAGAACTACTGTGGACCTCAGGAACGAGCAATTCGGAGGGGAAAAAAGACGAGGAAGCCCTTCGTTGAATGGAGTGAATTTGGCGATCCTTGAACAGGTCAAGCCGATTCTGTATCTACTTAAATTCTGTCCACGAGCGCTGCTTAATGTGTATTGCAAGCACAATGGGCGGAGTGAACAATAACAGTCGGCCGTTCAGACTATCTAGTCGCCATTAGCTACACCATGGATCACAGTAAATTCTAACACTATGAAGGTAACATAAGCGATCAGCATCCCAAATCCAATCCACCGAAAACAACTTCCGCCAAACCAGACCGTAGTAGTAAATGCAACCGTTGAACCCCACAACACCCCCAGTTCAGGGATATTTACGTTGCCGCGTTCAAACTTCCCGGAGGTATCGAGCATGACAATCCCAGAGCACAGTGCGAGCAGGAAAATATTGCTGCCGGCTGTGTTCGCGACGAGAATACCAGCATGGCCTCGGTGCCCGCTCATCACAGCGACGAACTTTTCGGGAAGTGTCGTGGCAATTGCGAGAACGACGACGCCAAAAAGCACATCCGAGATACCAAATTCATCAGTTATGGTAGTAGCAGCGTGAGAAAGTACGTAGCCTGCGAGGCAGATAGCGAGGAAACCGAGGAAGAGGTAGGATAGATGATAACGTAGGGTGCGGCGCTTCCGGTGACTTGGTCCAGACGACCTTTGCGTTGTAGAGCTGCCAGCTTGTACAGCTTGTACAGCTTGGTTCGTTTGTTCGTTACACTCGACAAGAGCCGATCCATTGGGTTCATGCTTATTTCCATGAGCGTGATCCGGCGTCCTCTCCGCGACAACATCAATTGTGCTCTCCCCGTCGCTGCTCTCATCGTCGCTGCTATCGTCGGAGTCCTCGGGAGCAGTCAGAGCCCCTTTAGTGATTGCCCATCCCACAGACCCAATGTAGATGGCAAAGAATGCAATCAAGATAGAGCCGCAAACCAACCATATTGTCCTCGCTGAAAAATATGTGATGGGCGTTACGAAGGTGGTTAGGACGAGCAGGATGAGCGAGTATATGCGCGAGCTTCGGTCGAAGTGGATTGGCTTGTCCTTGTCGTGGAACAAGAGACCGAGGGAAAAAGCGCCTAGGATATTCGAGATGGCGGAGCCAACGATATTGCCGATGGCTAGAGATGCGCGATTGCGTGCGAGGATGTAATAAAAACGGCGAGCTATGACATCAAGGGTGATTAGTGAGTGCACTGGCGGAAACGCCCGTGGGATAGCTGCAACCCGCAGCTGCGAGCGTACCTCTTCCCACTCTCCTCCAGCAGTAACAAGACCAATGATAGTTTCGGGAATGCCGGTGCGACGAGCGACGATGGCAGTATGGTCGATGAATTTGTCTGCGCCAAATTCCAATAGAAAGAGGGTGGCGACCAAGGCGGCGACGTTGTAAGCGACGACGTCGGCGTTGGCCATGGCCCCTTCGAAATCAAGAAAACTGCGAGATACTTGGAGAAGTGGATACTCGACAGGGCCAGGATGAGTGGTTTTATGCGTTTCTTTTATATTACCAGTAGCGGCTCTGCACACGACTTTGTTTCGCTCAACCCCGCTCTAGACTTTTGCCCCAGACGGCCAGAGTCCGGACTAATGCAGGGAGAAAGACTAGGAGAAGCTTGCAACATTTTAACCCCTGCTTAACCGACCCCGGATTCGGCTCCCAACGTCTAGACGGGAACAAACTTTAGCCATTCTCGTAGGGGCCGCACCACTGTTTCAAACCAAGCCTTTGTCTCCTCCAATCACGACAAGTCACCAACAGTATTGCAGCTATAGACAGCCGCGCAACACTCAGGACGCTTATTCCTCAACTGAGGCTGATGCAACGCGGCCTTAGCGAAACCGGCCTGGCAAGCCTCGATGTCAGAGCTTCGCTATGCTTAGATACTCTTGGCACAACCCAAAGCTGAAATATTAGAATGACTTGCAACGTTCTTTTAAAAGGTGCTTTATTATGCCGCTTGGCCTCTCAGCTCCCGTCAGGCTTCGTCAGAGGTTGGCAGGCACAAATTCTCTGAAGGGGGCTTGGTCTCTCATTTTATCTTTCTCTTCTTCACCTTTTTCTCTTCCTCGTCTTTTTCTCTTCCTTTCTGCTTGGGTATTTGAATCTTTACGGTACGCAAACGGCGCTGGCGCCCTGAACTTCTTTTTCGTCCGAGTCAGTCCCAAGGTCGCATCACTCCTTTGTCTAGGATGAAAATTGAAGAGAGAGAAAGTTATGGTGTGCGAATAACTGCACTACCATCGATGGACACTGCGGACGATTCTGATGGATCCACACTCCGGTCTTTTTCTGGCAGTTCTATTCATCCCAAGGCAGAATGGGAATCAGACCGCGAAGCTCCAATCAAGGGTGCTGAGGACATCGTCACCAAAGTCCTCCATGCAGAAGACGATCCTTCGCTCAACCCTTGCACGTTCCGAATGTGGTTTATAGGTATGCATCCACGACGTATCGAATCTACCAGTGAATGTTTGCTGACTCTCCTATGGGGATCGGACTAGGGATTTTTGGAGCCATTATGGAGACCATCTACTTCTTCCGACCGGTCACATTAGACGTCTCGAACATCTTCCTCGCCTTATGTGCTTACGTGATCGGGGTATTTATGGAGAAGGCGATACCAAGGAAGGGCGTCATAGGTCGCTGGCTAAACCCGCCTCCGTTCAATTCCAAGGAGCATGCGGCTATCGTTGTCGTTGCCTCGTCCGCGTCACAAGTCGCCCTCGCCGTGGAGGTGATTGCTGTCCAAAGATTATTCTATGATACGGCCCCTAGCCCATTCCTGTCGATCCTAATTGTTTTAGCGTCTCAATGCCTAGGCTACGGCTTCGCAGGACTGCTTCGGCGCGCCCTCGTCTATCCTATCAAGATATTTTGGCCAAGCTTACTACCGATGAACACCCTTCTAGAGACGCTTCATCGGGACCGCAAAGAGACCAAGTCGCGCCTCCGCCTCTTTTACTGGGTATTCGCAGGAATATTCATTTGGGAAGTTTTTCCTGAGTAAATTATGCCAATCTTGACTGGTGTGAGCGTTTTCTGCTTAGCAAGTCAAAACAGCTTGGATACTACCACCATATTCGGAGGCGCAAACGGGAACGAAGGTCTTGGACTCCTGTCATTTGGTCTCGACTGGCAATTTATTTCTAGCAAGCCTTTGTGGTTACCTCTGCAAACACTGATAAACAGCTTTGTTGGATATATCATCTGCATTATGCTGGGTCTACTATGGCAATGTCTGGAGAGCACAGGATTTCCCTTTCCTATCACAACTGCTTTTCTCCGAGGACTCGACAATCTCTAACTACGTCACATATAACCAGACTGCGATCCTCAACGACCAAAACGTCCTTCAGCCAGAAGCGGTCGAGGAGCAAGGTATTCCGTACTTTGCTGGGACCTACGCGACTTTTCTCCTCACCAATAATCTCGCGATCACATCAACCATATCGCACCTGCTTCTCTGGTACTGGGACGACATGAAAGTTGGATATGCTTTTCTCCTTCCGAGCAACCTGCGAAAGGTGTTCAATTTCCGCTCTTGGAGGTCGAGCTCCACAAATCTCAGCCGAATTCCGATCCTAAAGATGACCAAGAGACGGATCCACACTACCAGCTTATGCTCCGCTACCCAGAATGTCCGAACTGGTGGTACATTACCATCTTAACCATTTCCGTTATAGTCGGCCTCTTTGGCATCTACGCCGCTAATTCAACCCTTCCATGGTACGGCTTCCTCGTCAGCATTTCCGTATCTGGCATTTTCATCCTCTTTTTCGGCGCACAAGCTGCACTTACGGGCTATCAAGGCAACGTGCAGCCGATAGTACAGATGTTGAGTGGATATCTGCACCCCGGTCGACCGCTAGCGAACATGTACTTCACCCTCTTCGGATACAACTCTGTCATCCAAGGTATCAGTCTGGTGCAGGATCTGAAATTCGGGCAATATGCCAAAATTCCGCCTCGCATAACATTCACGGCACAAATAGTTGGAACGTAGATTGGTGCCATCGTGAACTATATAATGATGGTTCAGATCACCACCAACCAGCGCGAAATCCTACTATCGATTCAAGGCACAAATATCTGGTCTGGTCAGAATATCCAGCAGTTCAATTCGCAGGTAAACCTCACTCTACTACCGTGTTGTGAAAGGCTAACGTATCAACAAAGGCCATCGCCTGGGGAGCCCTCGCAAAAGAGATGTTCTCCCCCGGCTCCCGGTACGTCGTGGTCCCATTCGGGCTCCTTGTCGGCTTTCTCGTTCCGGTCCCATTCTACTGCCTGCACCGGAAATTTCCCACCATGCGCATCTTCTCGAAGATCAACACGTCCATTATACTCGCCTATGCTGGCTTCCTCGCTGTCGGCATAACTAGCTCTATGCTCTTATATTTCCTCATTGGCCTTGCCAGCCAATTCTGGCTGCGCCGCTACAAGCCAGAGTGGTTCGTCAAGTACAATTACGTGCTGGCGGCGGCCCTAGATGGGGGAACACAGGCCCTAGTATTCGTCCTTACATATACCGTGCTGGGAGGCGTGGGCCCGGAAGTCAAGTTCCCGAAATATTGGGGCAACAATGCGGATGGGAACTTTGACTACTGTATGAGAGACCCCGGTACGGCCGCGAGCGGAGCGGGTCCGGTCGACACCGACTGAGTCGTGTTTGGTCACACGTCAAATAGCTGTGGCATCCATTCGTGAACTCCATGTCACTCTAGGAGGGAGTAGTATGCAATCCCTGAAAATATACATAGTAATGTTTCCTCCAACGATGTCGCCAGCATTAGTGCGGTTCTTTGGTCGATGGAGTCAAGAAATATAACTGGACATACTGGTATTGTCAGACACGATTGGCAAACCAAGACCAAGCGATAAGCCCAACCTTATGTGGTCGGAATATAGTCCAAATCGGGTCCTTAGAGGTTCTACTTATAATAAACGTCGCTGGAGGTGGGCTCAAACACCTGAGGCATAAGTCACCGCTTACTAGATTGCAGGAATAGTAACTTGATATATTACAACGCTCCAATGCTAGAGGATGCTCGATGCGCATGTAGGACGTGTTCAAGAGATGCTCGAACATGTTAAACGACATAAAGCATTCCCACACCAGAGGTCAATCCAAGCAGAGCCATACCCAAGCCTACAGCACCTGACACGTCCGTTCGGGCTCCCAAGCCTGTGCTTGCAGCTGTTTGCGTCGCTTGTCCCTGGGCCGTCGCGGTTGTCACTGGTTTCGTTGCTGAGACGGTGATTTGCGCAACGAGAGCAGTGGCTGATGGAGCGTAGGATGTGCTAGAAAAGGAGCAGGCCGACATGATGTTATCCATATCTACTCAATTGGAGAACTTTAGGTTAGTCGTCATTGGTCCGTAACACATCTCCGGTCATAAAGGCGAAATCACTTACCGTCCGTGGTCCCATTTCCGTCTTGTTTTATGCAACTGGCGCAAAGTGCTGCGATAGCAGCAACGTTGAAACTCTTGTTATTGCAGATGCATTGAGCTTCGATGGTCTCGTCCGATTCCGCACCCTCATTATCGTTGTCATCCTCGGCAGCGTTGTCTTCAGATTTGCCGGGGTCGACGTCACAGGTGTTTGTCAACTGAACAATCGGCTCGCAAATGGTTGTACAGGCGCTTGGCACGTCGGTAGCATTAAGTTCTTCGGCTAAAGACGTAGAGATGAAGAGGGCGGTTTGGAGGAGCAAGACTAATAAAGTAGTGAAATGCATGGCGTAAAGACTTGTATTGGTCGGAGGCGTTAACGGGAGTCTGTCGATGGGAAGCATATAGGAAAACGTTGTATGCAGTCTTATAAGTACATATTCTTGTTCCTCGGTCTGGAGGTGTAATCGAGGTGAGACGTTTGATCTCACGAAACTAAGACAAACATGCTACAGTGGCGTAAAAATCCGGTAACTGTTACCGTACAAATTTTCGAACGTGGGAAAGGGCATTGTAAGGAGATTGCCGAAGACGAAAGTCTATTTTAGCACTGCCGAGGTACCGCCGAGGCGTGTCAAGAGTTCCTTAGTTGATACATGTGTACATGTGTGCCTAACCGTCTGAGGTTAAACCCATATCGTCCCAATGGCGTGTCTTGTCCCTTTTTAGGGAAGGTTCCTTCGACGCCTCATGGTTTGGGCGTTGCGCTCCTTCACAAACCGTTTCGCTACACGCGTGCTCTATCGACCGTGAAACGACGCATTCTGGCTATGTCGCACATGCAACGCGCCAGGCCGCTTAACTCTTTGTGTTTCATGTTTGGAACTGCTTTGATCAAATGAGATGTGTACGTAGTTACTCCATTATCATCACTTCTCGCGTATGAAAACACACTAAGCCATTTGACATGCCCAGCTAGTGTTTCATGGTCGAAACTACTATAACGTGTTCCACAAGTAAGCTACGAATAACATGTTTTATAAGCGAGCTGTCAGTACAAGCGAGCTGTCAACCCCACCAACTTTGCGCGACGCGTAACCTATCAACTCTTCTGGCTCAACCAACTACTATTCGATTGCCCTGCAACGAAGCAGATATCTCCCTAGCCATCTCAGCTATCAATACAAATCAGATTCAGAGCGAAAATCGCGCCGCCTCAACGTTCAACGTCCCTCGAGCAACGCTGCGCTTGCCCCACTATCGAACTTTTCTAACGCAGAACGTCACGTGCTTCACAAAGACTAACGTGTCGGGCAGTTGAACGGGTAAGGCGCCCGCTATGACGCGCATCTCAATCGCGCATTGGCCCCAAGCCCATGAAATCGGAGCCGCTGCATATGCTTTCACTACCTGCATAGAGTATGTATTTGGAACGATACATGAGCGGATACAAATAATTGTGACATGCTTTTATTTGTAGGGGCAAAGTGTTTGCACTCTCGCGCAGTACGCGCACATTAATTCTATAATCGTCTGGTACTGTAAAGCAATATCAGAAGCCGAGCTAGTGTTGCGCATGTGTTCTCTCGAGCCACGTAGCAGCGACTATGGTCAGGACATGATACTGCCTGCCATCCAAATCCATCAAAAGTCAGGCCGAGTGAGGGGACGAGGTCCAACACACTACGCCCCGCGGGAGCATAGAAGTCTCCTCATGACAAGCGGACCGCATCTCGCAGCATGGGCTACGGACCAGATTCTACGCCGAGCAACATGCTCCGCCCACCCAGTGCGCCACTGAGCTTTGCTCGTATTGCCAAGTATGGTGACTCGCCTCGTTGGGCCGTCCGGTCGTTGTATCCTGGCCGCGCGCACGCCTATTGAGAACCCCCTCTGAGTCACCTGGGTGTACGGATAGGCCTTCGTGGAGAGGCCTTAACAGTTCTTCGTGGTTGGAGGCTTCAGGGTCTTAACAAGTTTCGTACCCGGGATCTACGACACGTTAGCCTCAGCAAGTCCTTATAGAGAGGTTTCGTATACCCTCGCCGCATCTTATCTCGGTCTTAGAGCAAGCCCGAGGGTGTCCTGTCAGTACGCCTAGGACGCATCTGCATCGGCAGGCTGGATAAGGCCCGGCTAGGTAGTCGTACGCCGAGTAGTTTGAGTAACAGTAGGTGGCGTTGTTGTGATGCGGCCGATTCATTGATCAAGGGGGTTTTAACTTAGCATACTACCATTCATCACTTCTGCTCTGGAATATTTCTAGGACGGGTGTAGAAGGAGTTCACTACGGTTCCAGTCCCCTCTAAATTAGGGGGGCGCGGCGGGGCCCTAATTAGGGCCCAGAATGCCACGCGATTAGGGGGGCGCGGGGCCCTAATTTTAAGAAAAATTTAAAAAAATCATCCGCGATTTTTTCCCTAGTTTTTTTTATAAATTTTTTAAGAATTATTTTAAAAAAATTAATTTCTTTTATTAATTTATATACTATCTAGAGCCCTCCCGATTAGTCGATTAATCGTAAGGGCTTACTAGGTATAACGAACTAATAGCCCTTATAGTCGAATAACTAATTATATAGACCTATTTAATATAGTAAACTAATAGCCCTTATAATTAAATAACTAATTATATAAGCTTAATAGCTAGTCTATTATTATATCTACTTCTACTAGAGAACTTCTAGATTATTATTAGGCCGGTTATAGTTATATATTAAACCCTATATAGTTCTATATTCTACTATTACGTCTTCTTAAGAATTTCTCTTATCTTTATCTAAATATAATTCTTTTACTATCTTAGTATTTCTATATCTATCTACCTATATCGGTAAAAAGTTCGCTGCGAAAAAATCGTAAGAAACGTGATATAGTACTATACGGTATAGTAGGAATAGAACGAGCGTTCCATGTTAGCCCGTGCCCGTGGTAGGTTCGTTCCATGCTCTCCATACTCTCCATGCCCTCCATGGCTGGAACGTTTTTCTACGAAATTATAGATATATTTTAGTCTATTACTAGGCCTAATAGAGATATTAGACTATTATTTTTATATAGAACTATACTATATTAGGTCTAGTTTCTTCTATATTTAGGAATAAATTTTATATCTATTAAAAAGATTTATATTTAATAAATAAACTTAATTTTTATAAAAATAATAAGTTTAAAGTTAAAGATAAAGCTATTTAATAGATATTAAGCTAATATTTTTAGTTTAAAAAAATATTTATATATAGTATATAAAGTTCTAACGCTAAGAAAAATTTCGCTAGTCTTCTAGCTAGCTAGAATTATAATAAAAAAATTATTTTATTATTTTAAACCCTTAAAATCTAATATTTTCGCTTAGTAAGCTTTTCTAATATAATAATAATTATAGGAGGGGCTTTATAATACTAGTAGAAGTCTTTCTAGAATCTAACTTTATTAAATACTATTAAATACTACTAAATAGAAGGATATTTCCTAAATAGGAAGGATTAAGGAAAAGAATTGAATCTATCTAATCTTTAACGCTTAATAACTTTACTAATACTAGGCCTAATTAGGATATTATTAGCTTATTTTATAGAGAATAATTAGTACTATAATTCTATTAAATAATTTCCTAATTAGGACTAGCGTATATAGCGCTATAGCCGAATCTATCCCGAACCTATTCCGAACCTGTTCCGAACGTACCAGGCCTGCCAGGGCCATGCAATATGGCGACTGGTCGTGGGGAACCTTGAGTAATATTAAGTAACATTAGGAATATAGAGGGTATAAAGTACGCCTACTACGGGTATAGACTACCTACCAGCCCTACGAATTTATAACGAATCTTTTACCGATATATATATACCTTATAATTTAAATTCTTTTTACTCCTTTTTAAGGACTAGTAGTATAGTATTAATATTAAAAGCTAATACTTTAAAAGTTCTTATTAACTATACTATATAATATCTATTTAAAGCTATTAGTATATCTCCTTATATTATCTACTTAAAGAAGAGTACTTACTTTAGTATCTATCTATCTAGTAGACGAAATAATCCCGATATATAGCTAGTTAATAAAATATACTAGTAGTATCTTAAATTTAATAGATAATAAGTTTAGAAACTAGAATTAGATAATAAAAATAATTATTAGCTAGAAGATTTATTTAACTCTAAAAATATTTAAAAGAGTTAATATATTCTTAAAACTCTTATAATCTATATATAGTATAATAATAAAGATATATTAAAGATATCTAATAAACTACTATCTTTTAATAAAGTTTTAATAATAATTATAACTAATAAAGACTATTAATTTATACAAAGAAATAATAGAATCTTTAACTATAAAAATATTTTTTATAAAAGTAGATCTATATAATCTTAACCCTTAGCTTCTACTACTATACTACTAATATTAAGAACTAATAATACCCTAATAGATAATAATTACTTAGATATATTCTATATTATATCTATTTATACTTTAATTCTAGGTAAAGTACTTCTAATAAAAATAATAGAAATATTAATTAACTTTTAATACTAAGATATATTAATTAACTAAATTATAGTTATAAAAGTAGATTTTAAAATAGTCTAAATAGCCTTTAGACTAATTATAGATACCTATTAAACTATAACTAGTCTACCTCTAGTAGATAATACTTATTAAGAACTATTTAATTTAATTAAAATTAAAAATTCTTCTATATTAAACTTAGTAAATAGAATTCTAATAACTTAAGCTATAAACTATTAAATTAAAGATATTAATAATCTTTTCTAGATTAACTTTACTACTACTAATATTCTAAAGTATACTATATAGATTATAATACTTATTAAGAATAATATATATTATAACCTACTAGACTAAGTTATTAATAATAGTAAAGTTATTATATAGCTTTAGTTATAAATAAAGCTTAAGAACCTTATAAAAGACCCTATTCTAATAAAGTTTAATAACTACTTTAAATTTTAAAATATTAAATAATACTAAAATAATAACTTTAATTTCTTTTCTAATTACTTTATAACTTATAAAGCTACTTTAGAGATAAAGTCTTTTAATAGTAATATAAGTTTTAATATATTAAAAATATCTATAATATAAAATAAGTATTTAGAATCTTTATATTATAAAATATAAAGAGATAGCTAGCTTAAGAATATATAAATTTAGATATAATTTAAATATATCTTATAAAATATAGAGATAGTAGTATACTCTATTCCTATACTACTTACTCTTCTAAAGATTTCTAGCCCTAATTTAACTATAAGTAAAAAGTATACTATATCTTTAATAACTTTAAGTAATTTTAATTAGAAGAAATAGAATTAGAAGTCCTCTTAGTAGATTAATACTAAATAATCTTTATTAAGAACCCTATTATACTCTAAAAGTATAGTATTAATATTCTAATTTAAGATTAATTAAAAGAAGAACTATTAAAAATATTACTTTAAAGGTAATAATAGATAAGATAAAATTTAAAAAGAGAAAACTAATTTATTCTTAAAAAAAGATAAACTCTAGTTATTAATATTATTATAATACTATTAGGACTAAATATTAATAGTAAATTCTTATAAATTACTAGTAATATAAGAATATACCCTCTTATAAATATTTTAATATAGGTATAAAGTCTTTTTAATATAAAATTAGATTAAATATTATTAAAGAGAATTTTATACTATAGTAGAATTTCTCTAAGATATTATTATATATAAAGTTATAAATATATTAAGTCTCTAGTATATTATTATATCTAGAAGAGCTATACGTTATTATAATAATAATATAAAATTCTTAGAATATAATAAGAATAATAGATTTTTAAATATTTTAGACTATCTTTATAAATAGCTATAATCTTATTCTTAGCTAGTAATAGCTATATAAAGTAAATTCTTAAATAGATTACTAAAAGGAATCTTTTAAGTAGTAAAATAGAAATATAGTAATTAAGTATATTAAAGTTAAGATAATATCTAATAACTTAATATAATAGTTATAATCTAAGAAGAAAGTATATATACTATACTTAGGAAGCTTTTTATTATACGTTATACGTATCTTTATATAGGATCTAGGTTAAGACTAATAGAATATTTATTATACTATTAGTTTCTAATAGATTAAGATTAAGTTAACGAATTCTATTACTAGAATAACTACTTAGAAAAAGATCTAATCTTATTTATAAGTATTAGGTAAAGAACTAAAGATTAACTATAAAGAATTAAGATAGAAAACCTAAGAGATTCTCTACTCTCTTATATCTATCCTATTTTACCTTACTCTACTTACTCTATTTACTAAGATATAGATTAACTAGATTACCTTTAACTACGCTCTATTTACTCTATTTACTAAGATATAGATTAAGTAGATTATTCTTAGCTATACTCTATTTACTCTATTTACTAAGATATAGATTAAGTAGATTATTATTATATAATATTAGATTACTAACTAAGTCCTTATCTTAGCTTCTAATCTTTTTAGAATACCCCGTATCCTATAAATCGCGTAGGGTTATAATACTTATTCTCCCCTCTAAAACTTTATTTTTAAAGTTATATTTTCTTTCTTATAACCCTATTTAGTAGTAGTCTAACTACTTTAGTAATTCTTTTTATACTACGCCGTAACCCGCGTATATATACTAGTAATTCTTTTCTTAGTCTAGTACCCTAGTTATTCCGCCTCTTATCTAGGTATAAAAGTAGATAATGTTCTACTTTATAAGTATCTAAGCCCTATTCTTTATTTTTCTTTTAAATTCTAATAATATCTAAAGGTCCTAAGACTTCTATAACTTATTATCTTTATCTCGTTTATTATATTCTTTACTTTAGTTATATAATACTACTAGCTTAATTATATCTAAACTATTAATTTACTAGTCGTAAATATAAGATATTACTATTCTTAGCTTATTATAGTAAATATCTTTCTTAGAATATTTCTTATAGTCTAGTAGTAACTAATAAGTCTCTTACTTATACTAAGAAAGAGTATTCTTAACTTTTATCTAAATTAGAGTTTACTAAGAATAAAGAGTTAACTACTTAAGCTTATAAATAGTATATCTATACGTAACTAGTTTAATATAATATCTATTAATATAAGTTTCTTAATCGTAAGCTAGCTTTAATCTTTAAGTTAAAAAAGTTAGAATAGGTAGAAGTTATTTACTTTACTTCTTTTAGCTTATCTATATTACTATAGTAATCCTTACTATATAAGTCTACTAATTTTTCTACTTTTCTAGATAGTTAGAAGTCTCTACCTCTAGGTACTTTTAGTAATACTACTTAACTAGGTCCTAGTAGCCTTATAGATTCTTAACTAGTTCCTATATATTTTAGCTAGTAGGCTATTCTATCTATTTAACTAAATATTTCTACTAACGTCTAAACTTTTATAGTCTCTAAATTTCCTTAACCTTATATTCCTCGTCTTTAAGTTCGATATTAGTAGCTACTTTAATATCTTCTAATACTAGTTCTAATAATAATATATAGAATACTAGGTATATTCTTATACCTTTAGCTAGCTTTAGCCTATAGTTAACTAGTTCTATTTTTTCTTTAATTTCGAATAGTCTAATTTATAAATTATCTAGTTTATTATATAGTTATTTAATTTTTAAGTTTTATTATAAAAGAAAAACTTTATTCCCTCTTTTAAGGATTAGTCCCTCGAGCCTTCTTTTATTTACTATTTTAGCTATTATAAGGTTTCTATATACTATTTATATACTAAATTCTTTATATAGTTCTTATATTAAATAGGTCTTCTCTTTTATTCTAATAGATATATTCTCGATATTCTTTAGATCTTTATAAGTTATTAGCTTATATCTATAGTTTATATAATATAATAAGTATCTAGTCGTTATAGACTTCTTACTATTATATATTAATTATACTATTAGTAGTAATTTAATCTAGTTATTCTATAACTTATTAATATAAAACTTTAGATACTTCTTTAGAGTCTAGTTCGTTCGTTCTATCTAACTATCTATCTATAAATAAAAGTTAGTTAATAGCTTTCTTTTAATTTCTAATTTTATAAGTAGTATACTCTAAAATTTTAAAGTAAATAGTTTATCCCTATCTATAAGAATCTATTCTAGTAATCTATAGTTAGTAATAAGTATCCTTTTAACCTTATAAGCTATATTTTCTACTATAATTACTTTATTTATTAGGATAAAGTATACTATCTTAGTTAATTAGTCTATAATTACTATAATTATATTATATAATCTTCCTAATCTTAGTTTTAATAATAATAGTAACTTTACTATAAAGTCTATTATAATATAAGTCTATAGTTATATAGGTAGTACTAGTAGTTAGAATAATCTATAAGACTTATATCTCTTAGATTTATTCTTAGAATATTCTAAATAGTTACCTATTACTTTCTAAACTTCCTCTCTTATATTAGTAAGTAGGTATTCTCTATCTATATATCTAACTATTTTATTAATTCCTAGATATTCTAGTATCTTACTCTTATAGATTTCCTATATTAAGTCTCCTTTAAGATTTAGTAGAATATAAGATCTTATTTCTAAGTTATTTATTAGAGTAGAGTATTCTTTCTTATTAAAGTATATATCGTCTTCCTCTAGTATTCTATTAATATCCTTAATAGTTTCTTAGGTCTTATTTTTCTATTTTCTCTTAATATCTACTATTACTATAATCTTAACTAGTCTTATATAGTTATATATAAGGGTTCTATCTAGTTTCTTTTATAAAACTAGTTTATATATAATAGATTTATTAGTTCCTTAAAGGTCTAATCTTCTACTAAGAGTATCTATTACTTTATTTAGTATTCTTAGTTAGTAACTTATCTTAAAGTTATAATCTACTAATAATTCTAATTATTAAAATTATTATTAATTAAGTTTCTTTATAGTTATAAAACTTATAAGATTTTAGTAGTCTATAATTACTTTAATCTTATATTTAGCTTCTATAAGCTATAGTCTCTATTATTTAAATACTAATATAATAGTACTAAGTTTCTTATTATAAATATTATAGTTTACTTCTTTCTTACTAAACTTATATAAATAATAGAATACTAGTCTCTATTTTCTATCTTCCTCTTATTAGGTAAGTATTACTTCTAGTATATAGTCTAATATATTCGTTTTTATTCTAAGAGGTCTTATTAGATTATATATCTATAATATAAGTACTAATATAAATAGACTCTTAAGCTTATTAAAAGCTTTCTATTATTTCTAGTTTTACTAAAATCTTTTTTCCTTCTTAGTTACCTCTATAAGTAGAGATATAGTCTTTAAGTAATTTCTAATAAACTTCTAATAGAAGTTAGTAAATCCTAAAAAGGATTATATATCTTTAATTAATATTAAAGTTAGCTATTTCTTTATAGTCTATACTTTTTTAGGGTCTATAAATACTTCTTCTTATAAAATAATAAAATCTAGATATTTAGTTTCTATTCTATAGAATTTATATTTATCTAGATAAAGTAGTAATCTATTTTACTATAGCTTTTATAATACTTTCTTTATATATTCTTTATATTCTTTTAGCGTTCCTTTACTATATATAAAAATATCGTCTAGATATATTATATAGAATATATCTAAGTATTCGTTTAATATTCTATTAATAACTAATTAAAATATTACTAGTATATTTATTAGTTTAAATAGTATAACTTTATACTTATAAAGTTTATATTAGGTCTTAAATACTATATACTTCTTATACCTCTTTACTATTTAAATCTAGTAGAATTCTTCTTAGATATCGAATTTTATAATCTACTTAACTTCTTAAAGCCGGTCTATAAGTTCTTTAATTAGTAGTAGTAGGTATCTATTTTTCTTTATAATATTATTTAAGTATCTATAGTCTATATAAAGTTATAACTTTCTATTCTTCTTTAGAATAAATAAAACTAGCGATATTATAGAGCTTTAACTTTCTTTAATATATTCTCTTTCTAAGTTTTTTATTAGGTACTCTTTTAATTCTTCTTATTAATCTACTATTAACGAGTATATAGGTCTAGACTCGAGCTTTATACTTTATTTTAAGTATATTTTATAATCCTATTCTTAGTACTCTAGTAAATCTATATCTAGATATTCTTTAAATAACTCTCGGAACTCCTCGTAGTCTTAAGGTATTATTAGTTATAATTCTTTCTACGTAATCGCGACTCTTTATACTATAATAATACTAACTCTTTATAAATTCTTCTTATAGATTCTTATAATCTTATAAGATAAAATTAAGTCTATTCTTCCTTTCTAGGGTATATACTAGATCTCGTAGCTAGATCTACCTAGTCTTCTAATTTCTATAACTTAAGTTATCTACTTATAGCCTAGTACTTTATATAGCTTCTAATCTATTTATAGATTATATATTACTAATTAGTTATAACTAATAATTATATTAGTATCTCTAATTTCTATAATATTAAATCTACGATAGTCTCTAATATTTTCTATCTTTAGGATTACTTTTTATATTTTAAGGTAAATTATACCCCCTTTATATTCTATAAATAATTTATCCTTAAGGTCTACTTATATAGATTTTTCTTTAACTTAGTAAGAAATCCTATATTCTTCTATTAATTTTAATAATAGAAGTATAAACTCTACTTTATTATTTACGATAGCTTAGACTTTCTATCTATAAATCTATATATCTACTTCTAATCTAACTAGTTACTATATACCTTCTTATATAATTTATAAAGTCGTCTTTTAGATACTTTTATTAGCGTAACCCTAGTATAGCTAATAATAATCTAGTTTTTTAGTTCGTTATTATAGAGGTCCTATTCTTTAGGGATATCCTTTAGTTCTCTAGTCTTATTTTATTAAGTAGACGACTCGTCTACCTATTCTATTTTTAGATCTAGTACTCTTCTAATTCTATAGGGTATTTTCTAATTTAGCTCTTCTAATAGTTCCCCTTTTAGTAGTAGTATAGTCTAATTAATAGGTTCTTTCTTATTTTTATTATTCTAGGCGTTATAATATCCCTATTATATACCTAGAACTCTTAGCTATTTATTAATCTCTAAGTTCTTTAAACTATCTTAATTCTATACTAGATATCTATATAATTTATATTATTTAATAAGGTATTTTTTCCTTTTAAGATTTTAGTAGAAGATATTTTTTTCCCTTCTAGCCGTAAGCTCTTATTATACTAGGTATAGAATATATAATTAATTATAGTATATCTAATATATAGTCTTATAATTAGGTTCTTAGTATATAATCCTATAATTAATATCTCGTTTATATCCTTTAGTATCTACCTAGATTAGTCCGCGTAACTATCGTCCTATAGTATATTTTATTAGAAAATACTTATCGTATTTATTATTATAGTAATTAATCTATTCTAGCTATCCTTACTTCTTATAAGTCTAGGTCTAGTTATTATAGTTATAGATATAATATTCTACTATTAAATATTCTACGTTTCGAAGATATATATATAAGCTACTTCTTAGAAGTATTATAGTTTCCTTCTTCTATTAGGTATAGTACTCGTAATTTCCTATATAGTTTATCTATAGTAGTATATTATAGCCTATATTATTATAGTCCTAAGTTATCTTATAATCTTCTAGTCCTTAGAGTCTTAGGGTCTAGTTTATTATCTACTAACCTTAATCTCTTATAACGTATATTAGTTTCTTTATATTAGTATAATATTTAATAATATACTAACTAGTCCTATATTTCTAATATTTATTATATACTAACTGTTTAAAAATATCTTCTATACTAATCTTATCTAGCCTATTAAGTTTTAGTTCTTTTATCTTAAACTCTAGGTTATCTTATTATTAAGTAATTTCTTTAACCTTATTCTACCTACTAGTATTATACTATATCTTAAGCGTTAAGTTAGACTTAGTTTCTTTTCTTTTACTATACCTAATTATATTTATATATCTAGTACTATTCTAGTTCTTTATATTTTTCTTTTCCTCGCTATATTCCTTAATAAAGTATCCCTATATACTATAGTATAGATATACTTTTTTATCTTAGTATTATTTTATCTTATCTACTAGAACTTTCTATAGCTTTTTACCTTACTTATATTTTTTATTCTTTAGATATTTCTTTTTCTAGATTATACTAACGTTTATTTTATTATAACCCTTATAAAACCTATACTTTTAAGCTATCTACTCTTTTTTATAAACTCTTACTAGTTCTATAGTATCTTACTTCTTAAGCGCTTATTCGTATAGTTAATTATTAATATAGATTACTATTTTAATTAGTTCTATTAAGTTATCTAATTTTTTAAATTAAACTAACTTATTCTTAATTAGCTCCTTAAGTCTATTATAGTATATAACTATAAGAGGTATATTATTCTAATCGATCTTATACTATAGCTATTTAAATTTAGTAGTATACGTACTTACTAACTTAATCTACCTTAACCTTTAGATTTAGTATTTAGTCTACTAGATCTTATTAATATTTCTAAAGACTATATATATTTATTCCTTAAATAAATCCTAATCTTTAAATACTACTTTTATTTCGTCGCGTTACTTTAATAAAGAATTCTTATTAGCTATATAATTATTAATTAGAGACTATATCTATATAGCTACTCTATCTATTATATATATATCTATAGTAAAGATCTTATCCTAGTTACTAGTAAATATAGTAGAGTTAAACTAGTAATATAGGTCTAATTATATAAGAAATAGTCTTAAGTCTTCTTTTCTACTATTATACTTTTCTAATATTAGGATTTTTAACTTCGTCTTAAGTCCTACTCGTACTTATTATAGTAATCTCTATAGTAATATTATAGTCTACTATAACTTAACTATCTAAGCTACTTATTACTAGATTAGGGCTACTAGGTTTATTATTAGAGCCCTAGTTATACTTTCTTTAGAAGTATTATATAAGCTAGATAGAGTTACTATATTAATATAATCTTAGTTTAGAGTAGTTAATATATTATATATTATACGTACCTTTATATAGAATCTAGATTAAGACTAATAGAATATTTATTATACTATTAGTTTCTAATAGATTAAGATTAAGTTAATAAATTCTATTACTAAAATAATTACTTAGAAAAAGATCTAATCTTATTCGTAAGTATTAAGTAAAGAACTAAAGATTAACTATAAAGAATTAAGATAGAAAATCTAAGAGATCCTCTACTCTCTTATATCTATTCTACTTTATCTTACTCTACTTACTCTATTCGCTAAGATATAGATTAACTAGATTACCCTTAGCTACGCTCTATTTACTCTATTCGCTAAGATATAGATTAAGTAGATTATTCTTAGCTACGCTTTATTTACTCTATTTACTAAGATATAGATTAAGTAGATTATTATTATATAATATTAGATTACTAACTAAGCCCCTATCTTAGCTTCCGACCTTCTTAGGATATCCTATATCCTATAGGTCGCGTAGGGTTATAATACTTTTATACTTAATTACTTATAAGTAAAAAAGAATATTAACTCTAACTTTCTAATATAATAGTAGCTATAGAATATTTATAAATATTTATTAATAAGATATAAATTCTAAGAGATAATAAGTATTAAAATACTTAATACTAGAATAAATAAAATCTACTTTAGTTAAAAAACTAGATCCTATAACTTTATAATTATCTTATCTATTATATAAAATAATATCCTAAACTAGTATAGCTATCTAAGACTATAGTCTTTTAAATTATAATATTAATAATAAATACTTCTTTATAGAAGATTATAACTCTTTATTAAAAGGAATAATAGAAGTCTAAAAACTATCTAGATACTTAGTTAGTATATAATAAGTAATAAAGAGTTTCTTAATAAGAATCTCTATAGTCTCTATTAAGATAGCTAATATTATCTCTATTATATATATCTTACTAGAATTATCTATATTATCTAAGTTAATAAGAAGTTAAGGAGAAAAGCTATCCTATTAAAAAGCTATATTATAATTTATTAATATATTATATAATAGCTACTACTTAGACTAAAGGATATTAGCTAAGATATTAGTCTAGATAATCTAATTAATAAGATAAAGGTACTTCTAATCCTTTTAATAATATAATAAATCGAATTCGTATATATCTTTATAAATAGAATTATTCTAATTTTTTACTTAATTAATAGACTAGTCTCTAATATTATTATTATTTATAATAAATCCTTATAAATTTAGATACCTCGTTACTAGCTTATTAAAAGAAGAGTTATTCTTTAAATTTATATTTTTCTACTTAGAATTCTCTTCTTTAATCTCTAATTCTATAGGTTTATAATAAGTATTAGGAATATATATATATAAAACTTTATACTTATAGTAGGCTTTTATATAAATAATAAAATTCTTACTATTAATATACTTAATATTTTTAATTAAATAGAAAGAATAGTAAAATATTAGTATAATATAAGTAAAGTCTTTAGTATATATTATAAATAAATAGAGAGAATAGTACTTTAAGATATATAGCTTTACTTAAGCTTAATACTTAAAAAATAGATAGTAGATATAATAAAGAAGAAAGTTAAGATAGTTAACCTTTTTAAATATAACTAGTTACTCTTTATATTTAATAAAGAGTAATTAATCTTATTAAAAAGAAACTTAGTTATTATTATCGTCTTCGGGAGTATTAAATACCTTTTATTACTAATTTTAAAAGATAAAAGTAGTTAGATACTTTATCTTAAGATAATAATTAATATTAATTACTATTTAAAAGTAGTAAACTAGGGGTAAGCTAAAGAGAATATAATAAACTTTCTAAGTACTATAATTTTATTAGCTAGTAGATTAATTTAAAAGCTTAAAAGTAAAAAAGAAAAGTATATTTTTATTATTTAAATAAGAAAGAACTTAAACTACTATTTCTTTATATAATAGAGTTAGTATTTCTCTTTTTATAGTATAAATCTCTATATACTTTATTACTTTAATAATATTAATATAGGGCTAGATATTCGTATTCGTATACTAGCTAAGAGCTATAATCTAGTTATATATATTAAGTTAGGAATAATTTTAATAAGATTAAAGATAAAGATAGATTTTTTCTAGAAGCTTTTTAAATTATAGATCTAAGTTAAGTAGTTATAGTATATTAAAGTAATAAACCTCTTATTTAATTACTTTATTTTTCTTTTTATAATATAAATTTTAATAATAATAGAGATAGTAATAAGTAAGAATAAAGACTAGTTTTTTAAAGTTAAATATTATCTACTTAAATAGTAATAATAATAGTAATTCGTCTTCTAGTATATTTTAAGTATCTAGTTTAAGATAAATAATATTAATATAATATTTTTAATATTAAGTAAGTTAGTTTCTTAAGAATTCTATACTCTAATTATCTAGCTTATAATCTAAACTAGAAGTATAATAATAGTAATAGAGATTATAATTATAAGTATTTTTATATTTTTATTAGTAATATTAATTCTATAAATTAATAACCTTAAACTTTAATTTAATAATTTTTTTTTAAATAACTTAAATTATTAATAGAACTAGTATAATATAATATAAGGATAGTTTTAGATAAAGTCTTAAATAAGTCGTATATACTATATAGAAGTAGTAGTTTTCTACTCTTTAAACTAAGATATAAATTATAGTAGATTATATTAATAATAATTTATAATAGAGTATATAATAAAGAGATATAAGAAGAATAACTAGTAAATCTATAATATAATTAGTATTAATCTTAGTATTAATCTCTAATTTAGAGAGAGTTAAAATAGAATATACTATAGTTTTAAGATTTTTACCCTTTTATACTTAATATATATAAGATTCCTAAATTATAGTAAAGTAATAAATAATAGAATTAATTAGTTATAAACTATTATTAAGGTTATTAAATATAACCTTAATATTCTCCGTAGTAATAGAATTAGTATTTATTATATAATTAATAAAGAATATTAAATATAGTAAATTAAAACTAAAAGTAGTATATAAATTATCTATACTTATAGTATATATATAAATAGGTAGAGGTATAGAATAAATATATTTAGTAGTCTAACTATTTAGTTAGGGTATAAGTAGAGAGTCTTATATATAAGTTATACTAGATCTAATAACTAAGTTAATTACTATAAATTAGTATATAGTTACTATAACTTATTATTATATAGCTACTATAAGTTTAGTATATAGTTATAGTAAATTAGTATAAATTATTATATAAATAGAATAATTATATAATATAAAGCGCTCGGCTACTTATAATATAATATAATAAATATATATAAAATAATCTATTATATACTACTAGAGCTATATAAAATAATCTATTATATACTATTAGAGCTATATAAAATTAGTAGTACTAATTAAATAAAGGGTAAAAAAGATAAAACTAAAAAGAGACTCCCGATTATTAAACTCTATAATAGATATTTAATAAATAGAATCTATAATAAGATATATAATTTCTCTTTAATTTTATATTTACTAGTAAAGAGTCTTAAACTCCTTTATATCTAGAAGAAGATTAGGTATAGTTAATATATCTACCCCTATATTTTTATTATCTAAGCTAGTAAGATCTAAACTACTATAGTTAGACTCTATATTATTAATAGATTTCTCTAGTATATATTATAATCTATTCCCTAAATAATCTAGTTATTTTACTTATTTCTTATTTTAATTAGTAGATTAAGTAATTCTAAGGATTAGTTAAATAGTTAATTAGTTTATTTAGTATACTAAGCTCTATTCGGGTATAAGAACCCCCCGTTCTTATACTCTTATAGTACTATCTTAGGATAGCTTTAATATACTAATTCTACTATTAGTTAATTAGAAGATTATCTTAACTATTATAACTTCTAGTTAATTATACTTAGTTCTAAGGTCTTATATTATTCTAAGATCTCTAATTTTTAGTTAAAGATAATAGTTAAATATTAATCCTAAAATCCCTAGAGATCTATAATACTTAGAATAGATAATATATAGTACTTTTTTAGGTAAGTCTTAAAATTAATTACTTTAAGCTTTAATATTACTAAAGTACCTAGTATCTTTCTTAGAAAGAAGAAATCTATAAAAGTATTATATAAGATTAAATCTATATTCTAAATCCTATAACTAACTTATCTTTATATAATTAACTAAATTACTAAATTAGTATAATAATAAAATAGTAGATATTAAAAACTAAGTAGACCCTTTAAAGTCTAGTCTATCTAATAAATAGCCCTCTTATTCTACCTTTTAATTAAAGAATAATAAAAGTAAAATATAAGTTATAAATAAGATAAGAAATATATAAGTTATAAATAAGACTTAAAGTAGAACTAAAAGCTAGAAGTTCTCTTTTAAGAAAGAAGTATACTAGTAAAAGCTAATTAAGACTTATAAACTAACCTTTTTAAAAAAGTTTATTAATAAAGAGATATATATTAATTCTTAAACTCTTAAGATTATCTTTCCCTCTTAAAAGAAGAGTATAAATTAAGATAATCTTAAAAAGAAAATTAATTAATATCTTAAAAGGATTAAATTACTTAGAAGAGAAAATAGACTCTAAATTCTCTATTTAATAAATACTAAAGAATAGAAAGAACTCTTAGACTATAATATAGTCTTAAATATACTAGCTATTTAGAAAGAACCTAATCTAATTACTAATATATTAATAGATAATAGTCTTTATTTTATTATAGTTAAAAGATTAATAATTATTATAAGAATAAGTATAATTATTAGAAATATCTTTATAAATACTATAATTAATAAGTATAATTAATTTAATAAGAAAAGAAACTTCTTTAAAAGATAAATTAAAAAGTTATTAAAAGAGCTTTAATAAGCCTAGAGAACTATAAGTAGATAGTAAAGTTTAGAGAAAGATCTTAAATAGTCCTTTTCTATAGCTATTTATATTAAGGCTAGACTTATAATTCTTTTTTAATATAATCTTAAGTCTACTCTTAAAGCTTTACTATTATAGTATAATTCTAATAGTAAATAAGTTATAAAAGAGATAAGACCTTCTTTTATAATAATATAACTGAATAAATTAAATATTAGCTTTTAAAGAATTCTCTTTATTTATTATATCTCTCTTTAAACCCCTAGACTTTTAAGAAGATTCTATTAGAATTTAGTCTAGTACTTAATCCTCTAGTTAAGCTTCTTATAAAAGAAGTTAACTACTTAATTAATTATATTCCTAGACCTAATATAGTCTCCTCTATTAAATAAAGACTACTATAAGTATTAGTTAGATTTAAATATACTATCCTTTACTATAAAGAAAATAGAAAATACTTCTACTTTTTATTCTAATATCTATTCTATAAGATTTCTATTAGTCTTACTAGGATTTATAACTATTACTTTAGGTAATAAAATATAGATTCTTATTTAAAAAGAAAATATTATAGAGAACTACTAAAGTAACTTCTTATAAATTTTTAACTTCTAAAAGACTATATTCTATTCTAACTCTACTTTATTTTGTAAGGAATTAAGGAATTCCTAAGAAGTAACCTTTAATAGGTTATTTCCTATTTAGGTTTAGCCTATATTACTA
>JASJFT010000186.1:0-92610 GCA_030770425.1 Darksidea phi | reverse complement strand
CCCCCCCCCCCCCCCCCCCCCCCCCCCCCCCCCCCCCCCCCCCCCCCCCCCCCCCCCCCCCCCCCCCCCCCCGGGGTCGGTTTCAAGTCGCTAATAAGCCAGCCTGGAGGTCGCCGGTACATGGCTGTCTGCGAGCAGCCGTGATCGCTGCTGGCGCCTGAGTCCTCACGGCTACGGTCCTTGAAAGACGCAAAGAACAACCATAGCATGCGAAAGCAAGCCTCACTCTCTGTTTACAACGTGTGCTCTGACCGTGGTCCTGACATGGGTACGTTGTATATAGGCATATCATTTGTCCAACACATCAGTCACTAGACGCCGTTCTCAGTTCGTCCACGTTTTGTCTTAGACCCAATTTGGGCCCTCGGCCATTATTATTGTGCTGATGGGTCCAAGTCCAATCATGCTCTATTCTACTTTACTCTTCCCTGCTGCCAGCGTGCGCTCGCATGCGCTGCTTCCTGCCCATAAGCCGGAGCAGCACCAATCCTGCACCCTTCTACAGCTCCCCTAGGCAGAACACTAGCGGTACTTGTAGACATGTTGCCCTACCGTTATCACCCGTACTACCACCCTACCAACGGGACATCTCCCGCAGAGGGCCGACCCGTAGAACATCCGAGAGTACACCTATCAAGGTACTAGTGTACAGCACGCCGTCTCTATCTTCCAAGGTTGCTCTCTCAGCTGGCTCCGCTTCCATTCATCCAACCGATGCAACACCTTTGATCCGAGCTGGAGGTGGCCAACTCATCAGGTCGACAAGCAATAAAAAGATATGCTTGCAGCGTCGGCTAACGTTGTCGTGGGTAGCGCGATAGTCCTTTCCGCAGAAATGGTGTGAGCGAGCTCGGACGACAGCGCAGGATAATTTCATAGTACCGTGTGATGAGAAGATTACAAACGTTGAGAGAAGGACGGACTCGTAATGCTATCTCTTGCAGAATGTCGTGATAATGCTATGGATTGACTGATCCGCGGGTACTAGTCCCCGGTACTAAGCTCTCTGTCTGCTTTATCGCTGTGGGGTTCATGGTCGTGGTCGGAGCTGGGCTAGGGTCTGGTTCCATCACATAGCCATCGCCTCGCACCACCAAGCCCCTGTAATAGTCCACCAGGGTCTCCGGCTTCGGCACAATGCGCCAGTCAAGTCTTCGGAGGAACTCCAGCTCCAGCAATGCTAGTTCTCGCAGGCTGACACCTCCCACTTTGGCGTACAGGCTGTTCGTCCAGAAGCTGTCGCTAAGGCCCTTGGCGGCGACAGTCGCCGCCGTTATCAGGAATCGGTGCACCGTCAGGCTGCTGATGGTGAATGAGGTGTACATGGTGCAGAGTTTGTCCACGTAGAAGACCATGGAGAGAAGGATAGGAGGAGACAGAGTAGCGTGCACAATGAGCCGGAAGAGATAGTCCTTGACGGAGATGGCGGGCGGTGCTCTAGTTGTGGTAAATATCAAGCTTCGAGGGTGGATACAAGAACCGTACCTTGAATGGAAGCGGGTGAGCTGTCCGTCCTGCAGCGGCATGTCGTCATTCAGCCGTACCAGCTCCATCAGCATGTCCGAGATGAGTATGCCCAGCTCCTTCACGTCGCACGTCTCGTACCTGAACGGCATGACTTTGACGTTCGAGTTCAAAGACCGCGGCCTCTTCGCGGGGGAAGACTGCTCTTGGGGAGCAGCGCTTGCTCCGTCTGGTCTCGCCCTTTGCTGCCCCCGCTGTGTGTCCTCCTCGCCTTCGCCTTCCCTAGGTGTTTTTCTGCCGGGCAGGACATTCTGCGTGGGCAGCACAGGCCGCGGGTTCACCCGCAATTCGGGCTCGGGAGGCTCCGTGACGGCAGCTGCGGCAGAGGTATCCCCCTGCTCTATTTGCGCAATTGCGGTCGCCTGCGAGGGGATGGAAACGGTGGTTGTCTCTGGAGGGGGCGCTCGATAGGTTGGAGGGAACCCTGGTGGCGTGTACTGGGTCCCGGCGTCGGCGTACTCCCTCCTCCTCGTGTGTGGCGAGCGCGCAAAGACCGGCCCCGGAGACTGCGCCGACGTCGAGTGCTGGTGGTGGGCGCGCCGCGACAAGGCGGTGCTCACCTGGAAGCGGGGAGATGGTGCTGCGGAGGTCGAGGCGCGTTGCGAGGCATGGTAGTTGCGGCCGTGAGAGTGGAATGCGGCCGACGGTGAAGGCGAGGCAGAAGCGGAAATGGTGGGCGACGAGGTTAGCATGCCGGAGGCGAGCAGGAGGGCAGGGAAAGTCGCGATGATGGCCAAGTGCTTTCCGTAAGAGGGCTTCGGGTGGTTTTGACAAACGCCCAGTGACGCTTCTCTTTGGCCGCCACTAGGGTTGGTCGACTGCCCAGCCCAACATGTCCGATGTCAGGAAAGGCGCGTCTGGCTGAAGGGCGAAGAAAGAAAACGGCATGATGTGATACCCAACGCAGTCCACCGCCTCCATGGCGCGAGGGCCCTACCGTGGATGGCTCGACACCAGGCGAGCAGAGCTTTTGGCGCGACAAACCCACGTTTCGACCTGATCCTCAGTGATTGGAGGACTGGGGGAAGCCCCGGGGAGCAGGCTCAAGTGCCGCAGCCAACGCGCACAGTGATGCTGCGATTCTCAAAAGCCCCGTTTGCCCGCACCCGCCAATGGTTTTTCGGTCCCCTTAGTCATGGTTCGGTGGGTACTGTTGCGAGTCACCAGGCAGCCCTATGGCCTGAGTAGCCGCTGTGCCCGGCTCTCTTCCATGCAAAAGTAGAGACGACGAATGTGCGGAGAAAACACTGGAGCTTGATCGGCGAATGCGCACGGGCTCGCACACCGTCCTGCGTTGATCCAACCTTCTCGGCCTTCGGCAGTACCTGTGTCACGTGGGCGCAATGGGAAGTATAAAATCCGTCTTTGCTATGTCGGAAGCGGGATGCAGGATCACGATATCCGCCGTGATGATACTGTAACCCAACAGCTACACGAAGCGGATATGGCCCCCTAATATCCCGCGTCGCTTTAACCATTGGTATAACTAACAATCGGTATCAGATTATATCTACAAGAACCATGGCATGAAAGCCATATACATAAATTAAAGAACCTTGGTAAATGCGGTGCAGTCGAACAAACGCCCCACCCACGCTGGAAAGCCGTAGGCGCTGTGAATAATGAGAGTCGTGAATATGCAAAAAAGCAAAGGGCCGTGGATGGATCTATCCCCCGTGTTCCCATACCAGACCGAGGACCTGGACAAGCCAACAAATACAGTCAAGGAAATTTTTTATAACCATGTCGTGTTTGGTTTTTACTTTAGGAGAGATTGGGCTTTATCGCGGCGCTTTGTCGGGTGCTTCGAGCTCGGCTGTGAAGGCGTTTTGCTGTGGCGATGCCATTTCATGAACTGGTGGTTGATGTCCATATTTAACCTCAGACATTCTGCTTTATAATCAGCGCATATTCCGTGGCCTCGTCTCACATAAGCAATCCACTTACTGTTGGTGCTGCGGCGCCGTCGGACTCATCCAGCCAGACGGATGGCTATCCGTCGCATTATGCTGTCCATACGGCGGTAGTTGTCCTCCGAACTCTGCATGCGAAGGGGCGGGCGAAAATGGTGCGGGCGGGGAACCTGGCGAGCCGGGATGCTGAGAGCCATTCCAAGGGCCGCCTTCTGCGGCCTCGGTCCTGGTAATCGTGGCATCTTTGCGGTGCATCATTTCCTTTAGAGATTTTGTGCGGCCGACGTAGAAGAAGAGGGCCGCAGCAAGGGCTAGGAAAGCAACGCCGCCGATTACTATGCCGGCGATGGCGCCACCCGACAGGTGCACGCCGTGCGAGACTTCTGCGGTGGATGAGGAGGTTGCCGAGGTGGGGAGGCCGGTACCGGAAAGGGATGCTGAGCCTTCCTTTGGGATGGGGTCACCGGGCTTGACCATGAAGGTGGAGTCTCGGGCGGCTCTTTCTTGCACCTGAAAGGTTTGCGTACTATTGGGGTTGATTACACCGACCATTTGGTGATCGATACATGATCCTGGGGCGGCGCAGTAGTAGAAGATAGGTTCGGTGCTGTTAATTGTGAGGTTCCATTGTTGGATCTGCATGTGTTAGACCATCTTTCATAAGATCGGCACAGCAAGAGACTTACCTCGTCCACAGTATCCACCCATCTCACGTCTGACCAAAAGCCAACCTTATCTTTTCCAGTGTACTCATACGGCACACACGGGCTCTTGTACTCTGCTCGCGCTACCGAGTGATCTGGCGGATAAAACTCAAAAGTAATAGTATCCCCGACGGCGACATCTTTAAGTTCCGGAGGGTCGAACTTGAAGTCTCCTGCTCCAGCCTTGACGGTGTAAACTTGAGGGCCTCTGCTCGACGACGAACTAGACGACGATGCTGTTGGCGATGGGCTTGGCGGAGATGTGATAGTCCCTCCCGCCGAAGAGAGGGACGAGGGCGCCGAGGTGGAGGACGCTGATTCGGTGGTGTCCGTCATGGCGGAGACGCGAAGGAGGGCGATGGGAAAGGCCGAAGTTGCTTCCCGTTCAACACAATCCAGATACGTGCCCGATTAGATTGTCAAAATTCCCGTAGCGATATCGTCCTTGTAAATCGGAGATGGCGAAAGGAAAAGAAAACAGCAGTCAGGCTGAGAGGGGACGGGTGACAGCCACCTAATAACAGGGCATCTAAATCGATCGCGCACTTGCATCACCCACGCCGCACACCCGACCGTCAGCACACCCTACCGGGTATGCATTTTCATCGACCAGCCTCATGGCCCTCCTCCACCCGGGATCACCGCCCAGACTCACCACTGCACGGACATACCCACAAAAGCAGCACATGTTTCCATGTCTTCTCCCAATCACCTCGAGGCGAGGTCATGGAGGGCTGAAGGGGCCCCGGGCGTGTGTGGCCTCGCTTGCATGCTGCTGCGCTTTTGCGCTGTCTTAGGCCGTGCTTATCGTCCAGAATTGCTTTTCTTAGGGAAGATGCCATGGGTGCGTGCAGGGGAGTTTGCAAAATCCAGACAGATGGTTCCTGGGCGTCTTCGTATTGCTTATCCTCTATCTGATGCATGATAAAAATGGCGTGTATATCGTTTTGTGCGCTCAAATTCACTCCGAGGTCTTCCTCGAGTTTCCTTTGACATCTTTCTGCGCTGAGGTTGCCCCCGCTTGGGCGTGCACGGCGCAAAATCCAAGACTATGGCGAAGCTGAGGTGTGCACAACCTCAGCTGATCCCTGCTAACCAGCCGGAAACGGCTAAGCGCCTCCTGCTAGCACAGCCGTGTCGGCTTCTACGTCTATTGGCGCTAACTTACCTCAGCATTGGTTATAGTTAGAAGCCGGTGAATAGGGGCGCGGCAGTGAGCCTTATAAGGCGCTTGGCTTCGCTGACGGCTTTTACGCATCAAGAAGGGGATAGAGTGGTTGGCGCTTGAATCTCATGTTGGCTCTGCGTGCTGGAAGCATGCCACATCGGTATCCCCATACGAACAAATACCCAGAACGGCTCTGCCCACAACTCTGAACAATCTCTTCGGAAATCCATCGCCCATTGCGCTGACGCCGGCTCCTGTCACCACCCCGCATGTAGACTCAGTAGCACAAGATGCTTTGAAAAAATCTCCGTTGGGGGCCAGTCTCGCGGCCGCCCAATCGCACCAAATTTGTCCCTGTATGCCTTGCGAACTTGACAGCGACCGCCGAGGCATTGCTCTGAACACTTCCCCTTTCGGGGTTAGTGTACGCCACGGATGACTAACAACGGCAATATCGTAAAAAGTTCGGGTTTGGGACAGAATGCATTGGTGAACTCCTGGGGTGAGAGTTGAAAGAGCAATTGCACAAACGAGCCGCTAAGCTTAAACAAAGCGATCCGAAGACCGACGAGCGCGTACAGTGCCTTGACACAAGTCGGATACTTTCCAAACGGAAATGTCAACAGACTTTCGGCCAAGTACTGTACACCTTCAGGCGAAGCGTACCAACGCCCGGTAATGCAAGAAATCACAAGATAACTGTCGAAACAAACCTCCTCTAAGATCAACCCCTCCGAAAGTCGCCTCTCAGAGGACTCCGAGGACTCCTAGGGCTATGCGTTCCTCGCCGCGAACTGTTCGCAGACACCGTAAAGAACCCCATCGGCGGTAGCTTCGGGCTCTTGAGTGAACTCGGAACGCTTCCTTGCCGCGCTTCGGGCAGCCCAGGCGAGTGAGACCCACCGGGTAATGGTGAGCTTCTTAGTCCTTGCTGGTCATTGTTAGCCAGGCTTGCCCGAAGTTCTCGTTCCTCGTACTCGTTCTTCTTCTTCAATAGGTACCCTCGAACGTCCTCCTGATGGTAGCTGAGCATATCTTCGAGCTTCTCCCTGTCTGACTGAACGATCTTGCCCCATTTCTTTCTCTTCTTGTGGTAGCGGTTCGGGTCAAACATATAATGATTGTGTTGGACGAAAATTGTGGAGTGCTGTAAGTGACATCAGTCTGGATTTTTAGCAGCAGAGGATGAGTTGATCGTACTTGGTAATACCAGCTCCCGATGTAATCGTCGGTAGGTCTCTTGATTGATTGAATTGCACTGTCCGCAACGAAGCCAATGAGGCCTTGTACAATGCTATCTTCCTCGGTGCAGCTTTCGTATCGCCCAAGAAGGTCCACAAGACCTATATACGCGGCTCCTATACCTAGGAAAAATACTTGTGTCGCATCATGAGGCCTATCACTTAGTTAGATACTTTCAGAGGCTAAGGAACACAACTCACTCGATATAGTTTTCCCATATATACCCTGCAAGCTCTCGGGTCTGCTGGGCTCTATCCTCGGAATCTTCTACGTCGATATAGCTTCCGTCGTCCTGCATCACAGTCAATGAACCCTCGGAGAATGGAAGCTAGCGAGTACTTACATCCTCTATCGCGACTACCTTGGGGATATTCACATCGATGACCTGGAAGCCATTTTCGATAGCCCACCCAACGTAGTCCTTGGAAATAACATCAGTCTTTGGGTCCACAGTTAGTGGCATTACAGCGTAAGACTGTAGGTGAATACTTACCAGCCATACATTATGGAGCTCCGTCTTCCCAGTAACAGGATCAGGCTCAACCTTTAGGGCAGGCGGATCATGAAAAATGACTAAAAGCGGATGTCGCCCCATGAAATCAGACCTCGTTGCTGTCAGACTGTGCTTCAAGTTTAAGCCGAGAGGGACACTTACGTGGCGATGACATTGTGCTCAAATGTCTGTGACAGCCCAGTTTTGTTGATCATCAAGGGCGTCATATGGTGCGCTTCGGACATCGATTGGCGGTTCCACTCCTCAATGACTTTGTGCAGACGCTTGGTAGCCGCGAACGACGGCCCGCTGCTATCTACCTGTTTTGGATATAGACACTTCCAATACTTCGAATGCTTCCGCTTAACCTGTTCGATCACCCGCACGGCAGATTCGTTTGGCTCAAGATCAGCAGCGAGACGATCTGGCGGCTGTAGCATTAGCGTTTTGGTGACGGCCAGTGCCGACCGGGCGATAGATCGAAGGTTATAACCCCCTTCAAGGCAGACAGCAATCTTGCCGTTGGCCAGTTGCATGAGCATGTGTGTCATGTGTGCATAGCAAGCTGGACTGACATGGCAGGCTCCAAGCATATCTCCTTCGGCGGCATCAAAACCAGCTGATACGATGACCAAATCTGGGTCAAATTCCGTCGCTATGGGCATCACTACCTGCTGAAAGGCGTATATGTATTCAGCATCGCCCATGCCGTGGTCTGCCCAAGGAATATTGACGTTGCGTCCTAGACCAGGCCCTTCGCCACAGTAGTCGTAATCGGCGTCAGGTAAACTAGGGTAGAAGGTACCCCCTTTGTAGACATGCAAAGAGATGTATAAAACATTTGGGTCGTCGTAGAATGCATGCTGAACACCATTTCCATGGTGTACATCCCAATCAAGAATCAGGACTTTCCGACACTTTTCTGGAAAATCGTTCTGACACACGCGAGTTGCTATGGGAACGTTGTTGAAGATGCAAAATCCAGATGGCTTATTACTTTCGGCGTGATGTCCAGGGGGCCGAATGATAGCGATGGAGTTCCGGACGTCCCCACGGACAACTGCTCTGCATGCTTCAATCGCACCTCCAACGGCAAGCCTCGCACAGCCAAAGGTGGCGTCATTGAAGTATATCGAATCGTGTGATTCGGACTCGCGCTTCAAATCCGACGCTGGCAGATCTGTAGACGGGTTAGAAAAATTTCTCCAAGAAACGGCAAGACGTACGTTGAAGTGATTCGATGAAGTTATAATGTTGCGGAGTATGGATAAGACAGATCTCAGCAGAAGTAGCATATCTAGTATGAATCCACCAGCACTGATCCTCGTGCGCAGTCTCGGGGGGGTCAGTCGGACCGTGTATCAGTCCAGCTTGCCATATCTCATTATAGATTTCGGAAATACGGCGAGGATCCTCTGGATGAAAGTCTTCACTGGACTGAAGTTCTGGATATTCCGAGTGGAATTTCATGCGTTCGTCGTAGACCAACCCAGTCTTGGACGACGAATATGGAAGTGGAGGGAATCTAGGGGGAGGCGGTATGCGCACCTGCTTCGCTGTCGATGTAAGTGGGGTAATGTCCATGGCGTCAGATGTCGGACCCGGTGGACTCTCTAGAGTATGAATGTCGGACTGGTTTCGTGCGGATGGTGGTCGCGGCGGAGAAGGATTATTAAGGGAATTGTTAACACCATGGAAAGGGAGCTTTGGGGAAACCAAGTTTGGTGGACTCGCAAGGAGGGGAATCCTCGATGGATTGACCGTCACGGCATTGTTTCCGTTCAGAACGACCTCTGTTGTGGGAATGGCCGGATCCTCTGCCATCTCCATGTCGACTTCCTCAATAGCAGCCATGGTTTGATGCAAAACGCGGGAAGCGCCTCGCTTTGGGATGTATGCCGCTATACCTTGAGTATCAAATTAGCATCTCCTAACAACACAGATAAACTGCTTGAAAGAACGAATGAAAAGTGGTGGAGTGAAAGGGCAATAACTCGGAACAGGGATAAGAGCGCCCGGTGCGCTAAAATGTAGAGGTGCAAATATGGTGGCTCTGAACGTTAGGTCTTTAACAGGCTACTCTGTCAGACTAAATAAAAGCTTGGTCCATACGAAGTGCAGTGTCAATCACGGCCAACTATTCTATCGAAAGTGGGAGGCGTCATGTGGCTCATCGGTGAGTGTTCTGGTAACGAAACGATAGGGGCGCGTTGAGCCACCAAGGGAAAGCGCGTCACTCACCTTAAAAAAGCAGAGCCATATTAATACCGGCTAAAAGTATGACACGCAGGGCTTTGCGGTCGCCTGCCGAGCTCTGAAGATAAGGTAGATGTTGCCCGAGGCCTCGGCTAGTAGCACTGATGTTGTGTCGTCGTATGCAGGGTGAGGTCTTTAGATGCACAAGTGCTCCACGATGCTTGGCGCACAGCTTCACCTTGGAGAAGAACTACGCGTGCTCGTATCGAAGATCCCCTGACGTTCACCTTCAGAGTTCAAGATGGCCGGCAGTCGGCGCAAAATGAAGCGCGGTTGCCCTGGCGATGTGTCGCGTACCCTGCGTGTATGTTTAAGCTGGTAGAAAAGAAGTATCTAACAGCGAAGAAGCCCTGAAGACCTTTCGTTGTTGGCGTGGTGGCTTGACAGAAAGGGACAGCTCAGTTGCTTCGATTCTGGAGAGCGAGAGAGAGCAGATCGTGACTAAGCAGATACTAGCCTCGGATCGGTTAGCGCGCTACTGAAACCTCTGAACAAATCTGGCAGGAAAGTAGTATCGACATCCGATAAAAGAGTTGAATTGTCGCTCGCATTGCAGATTTGACGGATCATCTATAGACTATTACGGAAGATGGGTTTTCTCGGAGGCTTTCCCATTTGGATATCGCATTGCGGCTACACTAGATATGCTTGCTTCTCCAGCTACAGACTACATTTGCATCCGCACATCTAGGTGTCACAGCGTTACACAATCGACGTTTACTCAACGTCTCTCTTCTCGTAAGAAGATTGCATTGCCTATTCAGTTTTTGTACAAGCGACCCGTATATTCTACAATCACTCTTTCTGGCCACCGACCCTAAGCAACACTTAGGAGTCACCCAAGGAGCACAAAAGTAAAGCTACCAGCCTCCACATGCAATTTTTGTTGTAGGTACTGGAGTTCGCGTATGTTAAAATCGTCTAGAATGTATAACGGTATTGAACACGTGACACGCCGCAGGAACGGAAGTTGAGCGCGGGACCTAACCGCGCTAGAAGATGTTTTCCTGGCTAGCAGTTTGTGGGCGGCGGACGAGGGGAACTTCACATCTTGGCTGTATTGATATAGCTGCAACGTTGTTGTGGGGTAATTCTTTATTAGAATCATGTCTACTATAGTTCATAAACTCATCCCCAAAACTTTCATCGCATCAACGAAAATTTTAATTTTGCAAGAAGCGAACTCGCAAAGTCCCCAGCCCAGAGTTCACTTGTTCGCAATTCATCTCCTGTCCTACAGACGTGGCTTGTCCTGGCTCTGTCCTGATTCCTAAGCGTTACCGTCGACCTTGGCAATGTAGACCAAGAGATCGAGCACGCGGCGGGAGTAACCCCACTCGTTGTCATACCATGACACGAGCTTGACGAAGTTCTTGTTCAGGGAGATACCGGCCTTGGCGTCGAAGATGGACGATCGGTTGTCGCCGTTAAGATCAGTGGAGACGATGTCGTCCTCGGTGTATCCGAGTATGCCTAGAATTGGTTAGAACAGCTTCTAGAGGATGATTTGGCCGTACATACCCTTGAGATTGCCCTCGGACGCCTCCTTGACGGCAGCCTTGATCTCATCGTAGGTAGCACCCTTCTCGATGCGGACAGTCAAGTCAACAACGGAAACGTTGGCGGTTGGGACACGCATAGACATGCCGGTAAGCTTGCCATTCAGGTCGGGAATGACCTTGCCGACAGCTTTGGCGGCACCAGTGCTGCTGGGAATGATGTTCTGAGCAGCGGTACGGCCTCCACGCCAATCCTTGCCGGACGGGCCGTCGACAACCTTCTGGGTGGCAGTGTAAGAGTGAACGGTGGTCATCAGGCCCTCAATGATGGTGAACTTGTCGTGGATGACCTTTGCAAGCGGCGCCAAGCAGTTGGTTGTGCAAGAGGCGTTCGAAAGCACCTCGATGTCAGGCTTGTAGGTCTCGTTGTTCACGCCCATGACGAACATGGGAGCATCGGCGGAGGGAGCAGAGATGACGACCTTCTTGGCACCACCCTTCAGATGGGCCTTGGCCTTCTCCGTAGTGGTGAAGACACCGGTCGACTCGACGACGTAGTAGGCTCCAGTCTCGCTCCATGGGATGTTGCCGGGGTCCTTCTCGGTGTAGAACTTGACGGTCTTGCCGTTGACCTTTAGGTTGCTTCCATCGACCTCGATGGTGCCCTTGAACTGGCCGTGGGTGCTGTCATACTTGAGCATGTACGCCTGTCACAGCTGTTAGCCCCGCACTCGATCAAAACATGCCTCTCGTCGCCAACCACCCAACTCGGGTTGTAGAGACGGCCGCGACGAGGCTAGGGATGGTGGGGGCCGCTTACAGCATAGTGGGGTTCGATGAAGGGGTCGTTGACGGCGGTGATGACCACATCGTCGTGCTCGATGCTGCGGGGTCGTGTTAGCGGGGTCGCGGGGACGAGCAGCAGCAGCTCGAAGAGGCGAAGAACTCACGCGTTGCGGAAGACGATCCTGCCAATGCGACCGAAGCCGTTGATGCCAACCTACGCGGAGTCAGAAGCTATCAATGGCTATGGCACCCGTAGCGGGGTAGTTCAAGTGTTGGAGCATACCTTGACGACCATGATGAATGTGCTGATGCCCTGTGAGGGTTAGAGAATATGCTGAGGGACAATGGCGGGCTGGGGGGAGCACGCACTGTAGATATAGAATCTGGCTGGTGGTGGTGGTGGAGGGGGAGTGTTGTGGCGTGAGGACTTTGTTGGGGGTGGAGGGGCAGAGACTAAATAGCTGGGATGGTGCAGTGGACGTCACTGGGCGCTGTGCATGCAGTTCTTTTTCTGTAATGATAACATAACTGCGGCGGGCGGACGCCCAATTAAAGAAGCCTTTGGCCTCGCACGCACCCGGCCGGCTGTCCCTGCTGCAACAGGTGAGCAACTGCTACCTCGGACGCCGTGGAGCCATCTTGCCTGGAGTGACCGGAAAGGCCCGGCGAACGAGCGCCCACTCACGGGGGGGTGCTTTAGCAGGCAAACCCATCTGTTGCTCCGTCGAACCATGCGAGCATTTGAGCACTTCGATTCTGCCCACGCACTCCGAAACATCCGTGTCTGCTGCAGCTGCGCATGGCGCCCGTCGCCTGTTCACCCGTACCAGGGAAGCATGCCCGGCGCTCCAAATTTTCCACGGCCGCTCACGCAGGGCGCTCCATATTACCTCATTGCCATATCTCGGCGCCGCGGGATGGCTCTGCGTGTAGGCGGCGAAAGTATCTCTCAGCGTGACCGAGGTCGGAGGTGCGCGGGTGGAGGTTGTCCTGGACATTGATCCGGTAAGCGCGTGGAGGGTGCAGCATTACCATGGCCTGCGCGGGAGGCGAGTGCTGTGCAGCCACCCTCTGCCACCGCCACGCAACATAGCGGTACATGTTGGGTGGGATTGTCGACGTCGCCGCTGTTGAGGTTGAGATGCGAGGCGGAGGCGCGTCCGCGGCCGGGAGACCAGGCCAAGGTGAACTCAGAGGCCGCTCTGATCCACCTCGTGACTTCGTCGTGAGAGGGCCGAGTCCAGCGCTGTCGAGGTACCTGCATGGTTATGGGCGGCGGGCGAGGGACGTCAGACGATCCACGAGCTTCAATGTTGGTAGGGCTGAGCAGCTGGAGTCTCGATAGCCGGTGCAAATCTCGGCCCGAGTCTTCACACGGCCTGAGCTGCACAGTACGGCGAGAGATATGGCAGTGCCCCAGGCCATGCAGCACGTTACTGAGCTCTCTGTTCTGTATGCATAGTCATTCCCGACCAGCTGCACGCTTGTTTCCCCAGGTGCACCATCCGAGCAACCTCTCCTGCCGCTAATCGCACGACGCACCACAAAGGTGTCTCGTAACGTGGCAAGAGTGGTACCATAATACTCGTCTACTGCAGCTCCAGCTCTCCCAGCAGCATTGAGGCTATCGCAGCTGCTTCGGAGCTGCTGCGCCGTCGTAAAGGTCGCATCGTCATGCCACGCCAATCGGAACCTTGCTGAATAAGCGAGTGGTGACCTGAGATGTGGAAAGGAAAACTGATCTGTGCCAAGTCGTAACTTCCTCCTAGGTCCCACCTTTACTCCCTCTTCAACACCACACCCTTTGCATCCATTGGCACTCGACGTTCCCTCGACGGGAACCTCCTCCCTTTTCCTTCGTGACTTTGCGACACTCTCCACTCCATCACCGCCGAAATGCTGCGCTCCTCCGTTATCCGGGCCACGAGGAGCTCGGCTGTCCTCCCGTCGTCCGCGACACGTCCAGCTATCCGCGTCGCCCGCGCTGCCCCCGTAGCATGCCTCCAGCAGCAGGCCCGCCAGGCGCACGCCATCTCCAACCCGACCCTCGCCAACATTGAGAAGCGCTGGGAGGATATGCCGCCCCAGGAGCAGGCCGACTTGTGGATGTCGCTCAGGGATCGCATGAAGGTCGACTGGAAGGAGATGACCCTGCAGGAGAAGAAGGCCGGTGTGTATGGCCCCTAGCCGTGGCATTGGGAGCTGCTGGCGGGCGTATGGCGTACCGGGGAGCTCTCCAGGTACCCGTACAGCTTCGGCTACGTCTCGGTGCACGCGGCGTGCTGCATCTCATCTCTACCGAAGACCACTTTGGCTGATGTTAAATTCATAGCGTACTATATTGCCTTCGGTCCCCACGGCCCACGACGACCCCCGCCGCCGGATGAGGGCCGCAAGGTCTTCTTCCTCTCCGCTGGCATCATCGCCGCTGCCTGCCTGGTTTTCGGCATCACTCGCCTGTTCGCGAATCCCGTGCGACCGCGCACCATGACCAAGGAATGGCAGGAGGCGACAGAAGAGTACATGAAGGTACGTATCCTTCGCGCCATGGCATCCCGCACCTTGATCGGATCCGTACTAACTGCCCCCATAGAACCAAGGAACCGAGCCCATCACCTTCAAGCCAGGCATGATGGTCCAGAGCAAGTCCGAGAAAGATCTTCCTGCTCGAGAGAAGCTCAACGACGAGTAAAAGTTCGCCAGTCCGCCGGCCACGTCATACAAGCATACCAATACAATACCTCTTTTTCTTTGGGTCAATTTCTGTTGGTACTGTCTGTGTGCATTATTTCAGATCAAGAGGGGCAAGGGGCCGACGATAAAGAGTCGCCACTTTGTTGGCATTGTCACATTAGTCCGCCCATGTACAGAATCTTAGAGGCATTTTCATTTTTGCTTATTCTTACGTGTTTCGCCTATTCACGCGTGCTTGCCTCACAGTCTCTGCTCCTGTGCGTCCAGAAATTGACATGTACCGATTACAGAGCTCTCCAATCTACATGCTCTTTCCACTCCGCATCACTTCGTTCGGCATTGATACCATCAAACTCGCCTTCCATGGTCGACACATGACACTAGACCCTACTCCGGCTATTGCTTATACGGGAATTTGAGGATAGCTAGGCTATACCGACATTTGAGCTGTTGTACTTGCTGCAAACAGCGTTGAACAAGGTGGCTCTTTCGCCCATCCCTCTAGAGTTAGCTGTGTCCGCTATAAGGAACAAGGCTATCTCCAATGGGAGGCGCTCGCAAAATCTCCGTATCGTTAGCCGGAGACTGCCTGAAGCCGCATCGAAAGCAGACACTGTGCGTTCTACAGTTGTGTCGTTTTACTGGTGTCACATAGAGATATCTATTAGGTGTGCATTACGCGTCTTCCCTCTACCGGTATAGCGGCTTGCTTACAACGTGGAAAAGACTGTGGCATTGACACGACCTGCTAGCAAGACTCAAGCTCGATTCGCTCCCTTGTTTCCACTGACGAGACGATCCCTCATGAAAGTATTTAAGCTTTCTTAGTAGCTCTCTCCGCTTCTCCGCATACACCCTACGCTTCCTACAAAAAGTGGAAATGCGACGAGAACATGGGGAGAGCGGGGCCGCTAAAAAGAGGGAGAGATAAATCAATGTGCTCTGCAGTGGTTTTGCCACCTCCCACACATGTCCTCAAACCAGCAAGTCCTAGCGGACCACGCTCGGATCGGCTACCTCCGCTCACAATCTCCCAGACACGTTCTGCACGCTGACAATAGCGGGTAGAGTTGATGAAGTGCAGCATCCGCGGCCGACAGTGACGGGCGCTCACTGCTGAGCAACGTTGCACATCACCTGCATAACCAACATCGACTCTTGCCCGCGGCCGGCACTCTGCTTATGCGTCGCGAGGGTGGCGACGAGGTGGTGGCCTTGTGGTCATCGCCCAAGGAGGGTAGCGGTGAGAAGGCATAAGTCGCTGGCCGTTACAATTTTGCCTCCACGACAGGAAATCTCCATCTCCAGCTTCCGCTCGAGATTTTGGACCAAGTATAGATTTGTTTGCGCTGAGGACTGCTCCATGGTTCTTTTGGAGTTGATGTTACTGTTTGCTAGGAGTCTCCTTCGAAACAGCCACAAGACCATAGCTGGAACCTCTGAGGACTTTTAGTTAACATGGCCTTGATCCTACTAGGAACATGAGTGCGGAGCGAGTCTGTTGAGTATCCTCCCACAGGAAACAACAGGAAATAGTTTTGCCAGTTCTTTTGGGTCCCTGCCTAATTGGAATACGTGGTGATTTTACGTCGTGAATGCATTCCCAGATTGTTGCAGCAGACATGCGCGTTCTTTGGCTGACCTAAGGCAAGGTGACCAGAAGCCCAGGACCTCCATATCTCGGAATGCGCAAGTATTTCAGTTCCAGAGGAGGAACTCCAACATGTCAAGACCAACGGCTCTTTTCGAAAAAGCCACACATCAACGCGACTGCCCTGAAATTTTCGAAAGTGTGGTCCGCTCTCGATTTGCGGAACTCGTCGTCACTACGCGTGGGGAAACCGTTGTTCTCCATAGCGGTGCCGAGAATGTACTTTCCAACTCCGATATGCATATATGATAACGGATTCTCGAGGACCACCCACATGGAATGATGCCCTGGTAGTTTTGATGTCTCCTAAAGTGCAAGAGCTAGAGTGTAACTATCTTGTTTTAGGGAACAAAAAACATAACAACCGACGCGCAGGCTTTGGGCTTCGCCATATGTGCTAAGACATTCGCCAGCACCAATACCCATTGTTTTGGCTTCGAACCAGGTATATTTTAGCCCGGGCTCGGCAGCCATACTGCTCCTTGCCGGCCAATTGGCGTACGCATAGAACCAAAGAACATGTTTTATCCGAAAGAAAGACATGAAAGCTTCCATTCAGCTTTTTTGGTAGCATTGGAACTGGAGGCGCGTTCCGAGACCCGCGCATGCGGAGAGATTTGGATACTTTTGATGTTTGAGAGACATGGCATCGTTGACCTTGTTTTTTCTTTCTCCGGAGAAGGTTCACGGGAAGCGGGGTGGATATTTTCGAGTCATTAGTAGCATGCTGGAAGTCTTTTGAAGCAGACATGACAAGGATGGCAAGATACTGTGGGTGGAGAGAATGAGGGTGATATAGTTGGGGTGTGGGTTTTCTGTACGATGGTACAGTAACGACCCGAAGCGGTCCATGAAACTTCAGGTCCTGATACTTGTTCTCATTTTCGGGTGGAAATCTCACAGTAGGCACAGGTGTATTGCCGTCCGCATTCCTTCCTGGCACATATTTTTACTATAATGTGCACATTTGCTCTCCGGCCGGCCAGCCACATAACAGGGCACTAGCACTGATATTGCACAGAAACGGGCAGAACATGTATGACTCGGCCATATTATTTGAAGTCTGCAAATATCGGCAGAGTTGGTTCGAGGAGTGTAGCGGTGGCCCTGTGCTCGACGGATCCGATATTGGTCCTTTATGCTGATTTTTGAACTCTGTTTTGAAACGGAGTTGTCAAACTAGTCAACCAGTATGTTTGTTCTCGAGCGCGGCTCATAGGAGGGGCGGCGATTCCACCAAGTCTAAATGCGAATGCAGCCAGCAAAGGTCCAACATGTTGCGATGGAGGGGAATTTTCCATCGCTGCAGAGTCTTGTCTTCGCTTGGGAGTTCGCAGTAAGGGACTGAGAAGACGGCTCGTTAGTCAAACGGCTCTGCCCAGCACTCTCCGAACATGCTCTGTATGGCCAGAGTATTTTTTTTCGGGGAGATATTTGTGTGTCAAGCTGATGAACTCTGCTCGTTCATGGCTTCGGTCTGCTCATGTTTCTAAGGCCAACGTGCTTAAACGGGCGAAGAAGAAGCTGGCGAGGAGTCTAGCCATAGTACGGTATGTGTGTCTGGACGGCCGTGTTGAAGAAAGCAGCAGCACTCCTTGCTACAGTAAGTCTGACCAGTTTCCGAACATAAATCGATAATGGATGTTTCTTTCTTTTTGGTGCAGGAAATTCCCTCTTTGAGGGTTCCTCGCACCATAGTTTCAGCATCTGAATGCTTGGGTTTGAATCAAAATCCCGAATGGGTCCAAGCAAGTGACTTCCATTCCTCACGGGAGGCATAGCTCTGTCAAGCTTTGGTTTTGACCGGGTTAGAGGCCAGGCAGGCAATCCATGAGTTTAAAGTGTAACTGATATAGAAAGTCCAAGGCTTGAGGTGCGCCGCACTCTTCACATGGCATATTGATGTTCCCCATTTGTGCAACAGAACTTTCCGAGGCCTGACACAGGGAGGTGATGCAAGGAAGAATTTGTTGTGTTCATAAGCCAATTTCTCCATATTCGTTCATCTTTATCCTTCTTAGTGACTAGAAGCGGAAGAATGATGGGTAGAAGTGACCAACCACGTTGTTTCGAGACGGTCATACGGTTCGTTCCAGTAGAGAGCAGATATCAAACCGAATGGCAAAGCCAGTATGAGTTTGGAATATGAACCGTTATCATTGGATTTTCGGTTCCCGCAGATCAGTTGCACATAATGGAGTTGGTAGACGATTTCTGGCGAGATAAACATGGAGACTGCGACCGGCAGTTGCTCATGATGCACTTGATGCAAACCTTTCGGTGGAATAAACATGAATACAGTGACATAGAATTTGACTACTGTACATGTTCATGGAGCGGTTTTACTTCCAGTCAATATGTAGTTCCGCGTTGGAAGAGAGAGCGCAAGTGCGGCGGAGCATAAGAATGGAAGTAAACTAATCGGTCCATTTTATAGAAGTGCACTTCTCGATGCAGCTGGACTTCCTGTCATGCTTAACCATGTAATTTTGGACATATCCTATCCAAACACATGGTTTGCTTTTCCCGTACATTCCGGACAAGGCAGGAGATAACATAACAACTGCAACGGTGCACTTTTAGAGACACTCCGCTCTCCGACCACGTTTGACGTTCAGAACTGTAGTTTGGTTCCGAGAAAATCCATGGCTTGGTGACCAAATGCTTTTTCGAGTGGTGCTCCGCATGCTCACCCATCGCTTACTTTTTGAAGACCTTCGTAAAGGCGAATATGATTTAAGCATACATGTCTAGTGCGCGTTGATACCAAGAGAGAAGACATTCGATCGAGCTCAAGGATGCTAAGCGAGTGGGCATTCTCTCGATGAGGGATAGAATCGACATTGTAGCTTCAGGAGTAAAATTCTCGTCGGAGTCGCGAGATAAAAATGGTCTTTAGTATACGATACTAGGTACTGACACGTCTCTGGATGAGCTTTGCCGACTCTACTGCCTACAGGTGGTCGAGAATGGCAGCATAAGCAAGTGAAACCACGAATCTATTATATCTAAAGGTTCTTGCCCTCTATCTTCATTCTAGATCCAAATCCTCCTAATATTCTGCAATCTCCTACTAGCTCTACTACATTCTAAGCTATCCTATCACCCTTCGTCGGTCTCCATAATCTTCAATATCTAGCTCCTGATCTACGATTCACACGGTTTAATCTCGGCTCTTGTCCAACCTCCGGCTCTTGCGCAGCCTCCAAATTCGTCTAGCACGCTCCCGATGCTCTTAGCGCCTGTTTGCATCCCAAAGTCAATAGTGTAAACCTTGTTTGAAGACAAGCTACAAATCCGACTCCGCACAGTCCGCATGCAGTTCGTGTGCAAAGAGAAATGCCAATGGCGGAGCCCGGAAGGCGGTGTGTGAATATTGGTGCTTATACGTCCCGGCTGCAGACGGGCCTCCAAAGCTCGCAGTAGGGTCTCCCGGCCATTTAATCGGAGAATGGATTATATAATTCTAAAGAAAGGGAATTCTGATGTTTAGCCCCCGTCTCAGCCAACCTCGCACCGACCATCTTTATCTCTGTCAAAGATCCACCTGCTCCTGGATCTCACGGTTTCTGTAGGTATCGGATCCGGACTGCGTGTTCTCGCCACTTCCATTTCCAGACTCAGCTTCCACGCCTCGCCCACCACAAGTGCTGTCATATGCATTGGCTTAGTAAGGTTTTTCGATGTCAATAGTAGTCGTAGTTGGTGAGGCTATTGAGGGCATATTCGTTGCTGCTGGATTTTGATGCGGCTGTGCTGACGCAAGGACAGAAGAAGAGAAGAAGATTGTCGTCACTGTAAGAGCTTCATAGTACTTGTACACGCCGTGCTTAGATTTTTTCTGTTTTGTTGTATAAGTGGGAGGACTTGGGACGATGGGAGAAGTGTGGAGCGAGAGGGTAGTTGATCTGAAGCGTGGACGCTCGCGTGTCTGTTGGATTGGCCGGAGATGAAGACTGACGAATGATCGATGTCTTGTGAACGATGGCTCTTAGAGTACTTCTCCGAACGGGGTGTACTTGCGACGATGCATTTCTCCAAGACGTGATTGGTTCCGGAGTGTCTGTTTCGGTGGCTGAAGGGATTCATAAAACAGACAGCAGACCGTAGGAGAGAACAGATTATAGACTGTGACTGAACGATATGAAATGACATACATACATAAGTGTGGGACCCTATTGCAGATACTCCTGCCCAAATATGACGACGTTGAAAGGCCGATGAAGTGAGTGGTCGGTACGTTCAGGTCGTCATTGGCTAGTGCGCTCGCTTATTCTTGCTATCCCGCATTTCGATGCAGTGAGCCTCGCTGCAGCGTCGCTCGATTTGAACATCTTCTGGAACCCTTTTCTGAGAGCTATCCTTGATTCACCTGGCTCTGAGCCCTAATCTATCGAGCATTATGCTGTCGCTTCCGAACATAATGCCGCGAGCGGTACGTTTATCCCGAGTTCATGGCTATGGGTCGAGTCCACAGACGCGCCGTACCGCGTCTGCAGCTCCAAGAGCTTCATATTGAAGCTTGCACAGTCAGAAAAGGCACATCTGTACTAAGTAACCACCAGGACGCCTCCCTGTGGCCATCCCACCATCCCTCCCAACCATCCACAATAGAAGAAACCCCACCCTCACCAACACACCCCCACCGCCGCCAAAGCTCACACTCGCATACCCACCATCACCACCACCACCAAAGAAACTCTTCGCGAACGATGCTCGCACAGCTTCAGGCTGATGAAAACAATATCGCGGCACGGAAAGCTAGCATTCGCCGCTACGGCGCGTCCTGGATTCGTCCACCTGGCGTCCTCAAAACATACCAGGCTTTGATCGACGAGGAACATGAGCGCGAAGAGCAAGAGATGTTGGCGCGGAGGGAACAGGTGATGATGGACCTACAGGCCGCACAGCAGGATGCGCAGAATGCTGAGACAAGAGAACAGAATGGGGATGAGATGATGGAGGGCGAAGGGGAGGTGGATTTGGATGAAGATGTTCCGGAGGCGGAAGCTGATGAAAGTGATCTGTCTGTTTCGGAGGAAGAGGACAGTGGTAGTGAACTACAGGAAGGCGATACCCGACAAGACGTTACTTTCAACGAGGACAGTTTCATCGAGGGAAGCATGTTGGAGGGACAAGTTTCACATATGCTGGCCATGGAGGAAGCGAGCATGTCTGGAACACTACAAGAGGAACGTGATCTAGACGAGGATATTCCTGAGGCCGGGGAGTATGAACATACGGATTCTTCGCTCATCGACTCTTCCGACGAGGATGATACAAACCAGAGCAGTTTCGCTGCTCCGCCGCCGTTGAATAGGAGAAGGGAGGGTCGACGTAGCTCTGGTGGTGCGAGAAGGAACTCGGGACCTGTGCTGAGGCAGCAAAGCAATAGGAGGAGTGTGGAGCTTGAGGGGAGTAGTTCGATAATGATGGACGGCAGCTCATTCTTAAGGAGTAGTCCAGCTGCAGCCAGGGGGTCGTTGAGAGCGAGATTCATGGGCGCAAGGGGTGGCCGGGCTTGTTGAGGCAATCAAGACGAGCATGATATTATGGACTGACGAATGCTATAATGTAAGACCGCAAAGCAAGCAGCATAAGAACAATCTCATCGTTGTAAAAACCGATCCAGAGGGCTTTCACTACCCTTCTCACCTCCCGTGCTACCTAGCATCGTACATTCCCGACGCTTCCAGTCTCCATCCACCTGTAGACCACCACCTATAACGAGCTCACTACTTCCCCCAAGAACCGTCCCGCCTCAAAATACACACCTGCGTAATGCTCTCTATCTTCATCGACCAACTTAATAGCGGTTTCCACCGCGCACAGCCATCTTCCCAGCTCCCAGTATCCAGCCCCGAGTAGGAACGCCTCAAGCCTGGCCTCAAAACCCCACGAGCTATCCACAGCTGCATCCGTCACCTGGATGAGCCTCTCATACCACTCCGGCTCACCCGCCCGCGCCATGCCCACCATGCCGCGGTGCACGCTGTCAAGGGCTGGCGGGGGAAGGCTGTACAGGGTGCTGAGGAGGTTGTAGTGCGCGCCCATGTAGCGGAGGGTGGATCCGTCGCCTAGAAGACGCTCGGCGAGGGAGCGGCGGGCGAGCGCGGCGGAACTGCTGAGGAGCGAGGCAGCAACAAGGACTTTGCTGACTGGGCGACCGGTGCCGATTGGTGCCGTTACAGCGTAGGCTTCACTGGGGACTGGCGTCGTCGGAATGCGCAGGTAGAGCTCTAGGCGGACCGGATACGCGACATCCTGGAGGCTCTCAAGTCGCGGGGCGAAGAAGAGCTCGTTAGAGACCATCTGGTCGGGATAGAGGGCGCTGAGCAAGTAGTCTGTGACATGTTAGCCAATACACGTTGAAGGTCTCTAAGGAGACACATACTCAGATCCGCATTCGTCCATTCGATCTTGCCATATGACGATGTCGGCGGCGGAGTGTTTGGAGTAGTACTCGGGGAGGAGTCGTTGGACTCTGAACCGAAGGAGCGCATAGGAGAGACTGCGTCGAGGAAGGGGACTGGAACAGTCTCTGGGAAGGCAATAATCTTGCCATCATGCTTGTGCTCTTCATAGAAAGGGGGCGGGTCACTGCTGTCGGATGCGGCATAGGAGCCGGAGAACGGATTGGCGGACATGCTGGTTGTCGATGGGAGCACCGTCGGTGCAGAAACAGAGTTGAATGTACGGAAGGCGTATGCGTACATGGATGAAGGGCTTGATCGATGAGTTGTGTGCGTAGTCGTAGCTATGAGTGGTGTTGTTGAACGTGGGGTGTGTCGCTGAAGGCGGAAGTAGAAGTGCGAGTAAGAAAAGAAGCGAAGGACACGCACAATACGAACAATAAGAGGAGTTTTGACAATAGAAAGAATGTGATCAACAAGTCAGTGAACAAAGAGGTAGTGAAGCTGCAAGTGGTGACAGTGAAGCGCTGCGTGCAAGAATTCGCGGGTGTGGCTTCACCATGGCCGCGCTCGCAGAAACGCGACTGTAGAGAAGGGAATGACTGCAGCGCACACTCATACTAGAAGCTACAAGGACGGCGCGCTCAGGTGGTAGAGGTCGTGGACATTGAATATGTACGGACGGACTCAGTGCACGTTACGTGGTTAGCGTGATTGACAAACCGTCAGAGTAGCTAGTGGTCAGTCATCGTGGCAAACGATCACTCCAAGATTCTGGATTAAACTCCACGTTGGTGAGAAAACTGTTCTTGATTTTCTGTTCCCGCCGGGTAATGTACAAACTAGTGTGACGCAAAGATGTTGCGCGTCCGCAGATGGACCGGTGTCTCGCCTTTTGGTGTATCTGGTATCGTCTTCTCTAATTTCTGCAGAGATTAGATATTGGAGATACACAAGGCTGGTAAAGTCACATACTAGCTTGTCAAACACGCACTTGTTCAGCCTCCGCTCTTCCGAACGACAATTCCACAGTTGTTGATTGTGGTTCTCCAGGCACTGCCAATGGGTGCGAAACTCGGCCAGACAATGCTTGTTGATATCCTCGATCCTGCCTGGCAATCAGTCACATAACCCCGACATCCGACTCATCTGGTAGACCATACACGCTTGCCGCACATCGCGTCACCTTGCGACCCTCCTTCATGCAGTCCAGCTCGCCCCGGCCATTGGCCTCGGTCTTGCACATCATGTAGTCATCGTTGTAGGCCTTGCATCGCGCACCGATGAAGAAGGACGCGCTGAGGAGGGGGGCAGAGCTCGAGCCGAGCTCCTTGACCTTGGGAATGTGGTCGGGAAGAGGGGTGGTGTCGATGAGGTTTTGGTCGTTGAATCTGCGGTGAATTAGCTTGTGATGTCCTCCTTTGGAGCTCTAGAAAGACGCCTACCTGGGCTGGCGTGCCGACATGTTGAGTCTAGGGCGCCAATGGCGAGTTTATGGTGGACGAGGTGGACTAAGATCGGAGCTGGTTCGTCACTCTGCGAGTTGAAGTCGGGCTTGGCAAGACTGCGATGTGACAGGGATTAGCCGACCGCAGCTTGAGCTTTGCGCGCTGCCTGCAACAAACAACTGCTCGTCACCCATCGCGGACTCTCCTCGGCCTTCCCCTCCCAATCTCTTCTAGTCAGGCTGAGGTCATCGAGTTTCCTGTGTTTTGCGCTCTTGCTCATAGTCCTTGCGAACCCCAGCGCGTTCCGTGGACGCGTTCGAAGCCCTGCTCACTAAAACAAACGGTGCGGATACTGCCTCCATAATGTCCCTTTTTGGGAACCTTGGTCAGACGGAAAGGAAAACGGGAACACTGTTCGGAAGCACCACTGCGCCGCCTGGAGGGTTATTCGGTCAATCACAACAACAGACGGCCACTACGCAACCCGCCCAAGGCCTCTTCGGTGGCTCCACAGCTCCTCAGCAGCAACAGAACACTGGCCTCTTTGGTGCGAGCGCAGCTCCGCAACAACAGCAGAACACCGGTCTCTTCGGGTCGACAGCAGCCCCCCAACAACAAAACACTGGCCTATTTGGCGCATCACAACAGCAGCAAAATACGAATAGTCTGTTCGGCCAACCCCAACAACAACCCCAACAGCAGCAGCAGCAGCAACAACAAGGGCAGCAGCAAGGTAACTTCAACAACAGCCTCTTCGGCGGAAGACTGCAACCGGCGCCATCACTCAATGCTGTCCAGGCGCAGCAATTGCAGCAGCAACAACAAGGTCTCCCGCAGCTCAGACAGTCCTTGAATACGCCCTTTGCAAGCGCTTCTGTGAGCGGCCAGCGTAGGTGCCTCGCATTCAAACTTGCGATGCATTCTAACATGACGTAGGAGAGAAGTCGGTTGTGGAACAAATTAAGACCCTAAACAGCAAGTGGGACCCGCGAGACCCAGAATGCGTCTTTCAGTACTACTTCTACAACTCAGTCAAGCCGGACGAAGCTCCCTTCTATGGCCCCGCACCCTACGAAGACGGGAGAAAGTGGGAGGAGGCCCTAGCGAACAAGCCAAGTGACGGTTCCATCCCAGTGCTTGCTCGTGGCTTTGAGGAGATAGCGGCGCGCATCAATTACCAGGCTCTTGCCGTGACCGGTCTGCGAACACGGCTGCACGAGATTAACAACAGTCTCTCGTTGATGAAAGATCAACATGAGTTAAACGTGGCGTCCCGGATAACGGAAGCAAAGCGGAAACACATTGTGCACACCCAGCGAACGCTTGCGCTAGCGACCAAGGTGCAGATCCTAAGGAATCGAGGATACGTCATGGATCAGGCAGAGGAGGAGCTGAAGAAGAAGCTTATTGAGCTGGAAAAGAAAACCTTTGATCCAGTGCTGGGTGGCCGACAAGAGGAAATTTGGGCGCGCATGTCCGGAGTGCGAGAACGCGCACAAATCTTGCAGAAGGAGACGGAGAAACTGGACAAGGCGGTTGAGAACCAGCAAAACGGGGAGGTGTTGTCTGATGAAGATCAGAAGGCGTTGGAGAAGGTGAGTCAAAATGATATGTGTCAGACTACTAAGCTAACATGGCATAGCTCCTCAAGGACTACGACAAGCAGCTTGAACATCTCAAGAAGTGGATCGACGATACAAAGGAGGAGTACGGAGAGTGGGAGAAAGAGAAGGAAAAGAAGCAGCCCACGAAATCTACGCTTGGGGGGAGGTGAAAGTCACGACCGGATCGAGCGTGTAGGACCATCTTGGGAGACGGCAAGAGGCAATGACAGCTAGCTATGTTCTAGCACAATCATACGGGACCGGGGGTGACAGGAGGGAGACCTCATTCTGCCCACTATTTTGCGACCCGGACAAATCCAACTGTACCAAGATAAGACGTTGAGAAAGCGGATTGAAAAGCAGGTGTGGGTTCCTGCAGGACCTGGATTTTTCTATCCCTTTGTACCCATAGACACCAGAGCCTTGCCGCTCAAATGCCAGTGTGAAAAGTCATCCCATGTTGTTACAGTGCCTCGAGCCATCTTGCTATAATACAGTGCTCTGACCACGGCCATTGCCATGCTGGCTCATGTGTGAGCGCCACCAATCCCTATACAATGCCGTCTCCTGTTCGAGACTTAATCCGCGAAAGCCGATCGATCGAAATTATACAAGTTTGCGCGCGTAGTCGACGAGGAAAGGTGCTATCCCAGATATTAGCCTTACATTTCCTATAAGAGAATTTCGTGCGCGCCAGGCTTCCTTCTCGTGCGTAACCTAGGGTTTGTACATACAGAGATACAACACGGCAGCCGCGGCGGCCGTCCATTTAATGTCCGAGGTGGTCTGGCGCTCTGCGGCTTCAAGCTCGGCTTTAGATGGTTGGGGTGGTGCTGGAAAGGCATGTGTTAGCATAAGGAGATAGGCACTGTTGCAGCGGCGCATAGTTTCGTGGTGTCGGGTTTCGAGATGGCGGGGATTTGGACGTACCTCCAAACATGTTGAGTGTGAAGGCGATTTTGACGTGGATGTTTGCGGAGGGAAGACTGGCGTTGTTGATGTTGCTGGATTCGTTGGAGCTGTCTGTGACGTGCTGAAAAAGTTCACGGCGAGCGTCGGCGCTATGGCAGTGTTTCGCCGATGGAAGCTATCACGTGCTTGCGTGAAGTGACAAGGATGCTCACTGGAACAGAAATGCAGCCCCTGACCGCTGCAGCTTCCCTGGCTTTTCATTCCCATCACGATGGCTCACCATGCATCCCCCGCACTGTTGACGCGTCGGTGGCGGAACCGCTGATCGAAATTACTCACAATATGGCCACTTCGTATTCAGTTCCGGTCATACGGGTGCTCCACGTATCGTGCTGCTCAACAATGCGAGTTGACTCTCCCAGCCCCAATCAGAGTTTCTGAGGGTGGGAGACACGGCATGTCTTTGCCACTGAAAGAAGCGTAAAATGGAACGAAGCCTCTCCCCAGCGTTTTTAGCTTTAAAGTAAACTTCCGGTTTCCTCAAGCCTGTAGCCTAAGAATTTCGACTAACGAAGCAAGTCGCATTGTTTCAGAACAAGATTCAAGTACTCGAAGCTTACTTTTTCCATTGTTAACATCCCAAAGGGCTCTGGTTGGCTGTGGAGCCATAGGCATTAGTTGCAAGAAACGGCCCCAGAGATCGACGGATCTTCATCCTGGGTCAGCAATTCAGCTGATTCAATAACTAGGTGAGCTTCCCTGGTCTGCTCCTTAACAGCTCTCTGCTGTTTGCCTTCCTGTCGTTTTATTTCTGACAGTCGCTCGTTAAGCTGTCAAGATGCACTTCTCTGCTTTGGGTGTGGTTGGATTTGCTAGCGCAGCGGTAGCGCTCGACACTCGTTACCAGCATGCTGTCTCTCACGTTCGCGTGCAGCCGGCGCCGGCCGTTGCTCGAGAGGAACCAGTCGCTGCCGCTCCTGAGCCTGCAGCTAATGGCTCATGTGCTCCATACTGGATGGAGAACATCAAGCACCAGGGCGTTGCTTCTTTCAACAAAAATGCAACATATCTTGGCTTCGACCTGAATGGTACCTATGGATCGGAAGGTTACCAAGTATTCAGGAACGTCAAAGATTATGGCGCTGTCGGCGATGGAGTGACGGATGATACGGCTGCTATCCAAAAGGCGATTACGGATGGTGGAAGATGTGCACCACGAGTTTGTATGTCGAATACCAATACGCCGGCTGTGGTATACTTTCCTGAGGGTGTGTATGCGATATCTGCGTCTATAATCGATTATTACTATACACAGGTAAGCTTGGTTCTAAAGTCGTGGCTAGAACGAAGCTTACGAACTTTGAAAGATCATTGGCAATCCAAACTGCCTACCTACAATCCGCGCCACCTCGAACTTCGACCCGGCCTCCAATCTCGGACTGATCGATGGCTCGCCATATCAATCGACCGGTAAAACAGGCTTCGGGCCTACCAATACTTTCTTCCGCCAGATCAGAAACATTATCCTCGATACAACGAATATTCCTGCCAATCTGTCTGCGACAGGCCTCCATTGGCCTACTGCACAGACGACTAGTCTCCAGAATGTGGTCTTCAACCTGTCGGCCGAAAATGGAACGCAGCACCAAGGTCTTTTCATTGAAGAAGGCTCAGGCGGTTTCATGACTGACCTCGTTTTCAATGGTGGATTGAATGGATTCAACGTTGGAAACCAGCAGTTCACCACGAGAAACTTGACCTTTAATAACTGCGTTACCGCTATAAACCAGCTCTGGGACTGGGGTTGGACGTATAAGAGCGTTTCGATCAACAACTGCCAAGTTGGTTTCAACATCTCGGCAGGCGGATCGCAGGCCGTTAATGTGGGATCCATCACTCTTTTCGACAGCTCAATCAAGAACACTCCTATCGGAATCATCTCTGCCCGGACTCGAGACTCATTCCCAGACAGCGCGGGCAGCATCTACCTTGAGAATGTCGAGCTCGAGAATGTCCAGACCGCTATCGCTGGCACCAATGGCACAATTCTGGCAGGATCATCCGGTGCAAGCAAGATTGCAGCTTGGGCCGATGGCCACAGATACCTGCCTGATGGCCCGGTTGAGGCCCAGGGCACCATTGACGCTACAAAAAGACCTACGAACCTCCTCGATGCGCAAGGAAAGTACTACGAGAGGTCCAAGCCGCAGTACGGTGAGGTGCCACTTGACCAGTTCCTCAGCGCACGCGATCTTGGAGCCAAGGGCGATGGTATTACCGATGACACTGATACACTTAACGCTGCTATCCTTAAGGCCAAAGCTGAGGGCAAGATCCTTTACGTTGATGCCGGATTCTACAAGGTCACTCGCACGATCTACATCCCACCCGGCTCTAGGATCGTTGGCGAGGCCCTCGCATCCGTTATTTTGTCAAGCGGTGCCTTCTTCAACGACATCGCTAATCCTCAACCTGTCGTGCTAGTTGGTAATCAAGGCGAGCAGGGCTCTCTCGAATGGTCTGATATGTTTGTTAGCACTCAAGGCACGCAAGCTGGTGCGGTTCTAATTGAGTACAACCTCTACTCTGTCGATCAGCCGGCCGGTCTGTGGGATGTGCACGCAAGGATTGGAGGCTTTGCTGGTTCTGGACTGCAGAATGAGCAGTGTCCGAAGACGCCCAATGTCAAGGTCACTGAAGAAACGCTGAACCGGAATTGTCTCGCTGCCTATCTGACTATGCATGTCACGAAGTGGGCGTCGGGCTTGTATATGGAGAATAACTGGCTGTGGGTCGCTGACCACGATCTCGATGACACACTCAACAACAACACGCAAATCACACTCTATGCCGGTCGTGGCCTCCTCGTCGAGAGCCTACAGGGACGAATATGGCTTTACGGAACGGCTGTGGAGCATCATGTGAAATATGAGTATCAGTTCGTTGACACGAAGGACATCTTCATGGGACAGCTTCAGACGGAGACAGCGTAAGCATGCACGCCGCCCTCTACACAGCCCGCTAACGAAACCTAGTTATTACCAACCCAATCCCGATGCCACAATCCCCTTCCCAGAGGACAAAGCTCGTTTCGATCCTGTCTTCACACCGACCCCAGCCGCTCCATTCCCTTCGAACTCCACCACTAATTCCACCGCCCCATCCGTCAACAGTTCTGACGGCTGGGCGCTCCGCATTCTTCGTAGCTCCTCCATCCACGGCTACGGCCTCGGCCTATATTCCTTCTTCAACAACTACAATACTTCCTGCTCTGATGTTCCCTCTGAGGGCATCTGCCAGACGCGCATTTTCAGCATTGAAGGCCATGGCTTATCGCATGGTATCAACATCTATAACTTGAATACAGTGGGAGCGACGCAGATGATTACACGGGATGGGGTCGATTTGGTGGCGAATGTGGATAATAACAGTACATATGTTGATACAGTTAATGTTTTTAGGATTTCTTCCTAGAGAGATTAAATAGTAATTTGATTTGTATGTAGCCTCTTGGAGGATATTGGGAGACAAACGTAAAGCACAGTATTAATAGCAGGGTCTAGTTATGAAGCATTACCGAACTGTGACAGTGTGCGAACATGCGGCGAGCCCTTGCCTCCTCTAACACCTCCCTATCCCACCTACGGCTTCCTCATACCACGTTTGCACCTCCCATACACAGATGCCCTAAATCTACGATCTAACATGCGTTCCAACATTACCCACTTTCAAGTATTAATTCATCTTACCCACCACAACAGCAACACCACCCAAATGCCGTCCTCAATGCCCACAGACACGACAACGCAAAGCGCATCTAGCCCGCCCTGGATCCGCCATCAGATCCTCGGTACCTGCCTTCTCGCTGCCTCCCACAGCATGCTAACAGCCCAAACCCACAGCCAACGCCAGACTCCTCCACCCTGACAAACCGCTTATCGACATCATGAGCGGCCGCATCGAAATCAGCAGCAATACGTTCGACCCAATCACGGGCGCCTTCGTGCCCCAGTATCTATGCTACGCCAACGTGTATTCGATCTACGATGAGCTTCTGGGAGCGGCTGAGGGCGTCGACGCATGCGAAACCGGCAGTGAGAAGGGAAAACCGGTTATGGTGTCGGTGCGCAAGATTCAGGTAATTGAGCGGGGCAGGAGTGTTAGAGGGACCGTGGAGGACGCGATGACGGTGCTGGCGGGCGTGGTGGAGGATAGGGTTGAGAAGATCTATGGCATCGGCGGGGTTAGGGGGAGGAGATGAGCAGAGATGGATGGAATGGAGTGACAGCTGAGAGGAGGTTGCGGTATACGCGGGCTTGAGTCGAGAGGTGTTGTGTCATTGTTATTCGAGGGTTTTGTCTAATTAATTAGGCTATCCTCCCGAGGCTAGGGATCAAGACATTTGCTCGGCTTACTCGTCTTGATACTGTGAGTTGAGGAATATCATGGATTCATGTCAATTAAGGTTGTTGTAGTCCGCAAGCGGGAAGAATGATGACTCATGTAGATGTCTCTTTGAAGCTTGAAGGGTACCTGCCAAAGCCCCAAAACCCATACAAAACGAGAAAGATTAGAGAGTTAGCGAAGCGATGCTGTAACTTAATCCACGGCGTGTCCGTGACAGCAGGCGAGAGGAGCCACACCACAACGGCTGCCCGCCGCTAGGACGCATTCATCACCAGCGTATGCACATCCTCCCACCGCCCGGGCGAAAGCCGCTCCGGTCCTTGGCCATGTCCACCCTCCAATCACCTCCGCCTACGCTCTGCACCTCCTGCCAGGATAGGCGTCGTGTTTCGTATTCACCCCCTGCTTTCGAACGCCATCCAACACAATTTGTCGATCGGCCTGGACCGCTCCCACTTGCACCACCCGCTGGGTAAAATGTCTAGCCAACGAAAGGGCGCTGGCGGGACGCAGAGAACCCCTGCGCTTCTGTGCGACCCCGCCGGTGATGAGCACCTGCAAATAGGTATTTGCAGCTGAAATGCACTGCATGCGCCTGCAAGCCCCCTCAGACACCCCTCGGACGTTCATTCGCCGCCTTTAATGAAGACGCATTCTGTTCGCCGACTCGGGTTCGACTGAACTCGACCCTATTATGCAGTAGCATCGCCTGTTCGCATCGTTTCCTGCAAGCCTCGTCATTGACATTCTGCGAAGTGCTCGATGCGCTCCACCGGACAGACCTCTGGATTTGAACGCTGAATGTTTTCCCGATCGAGCGAAGATCCGTCCACCATGTCGTCGAGACGCACCGTCTTGAGGTACTATCTATCGTTTCAACACATCTTGCGGCAGATACTGACCTCTGTAGCGCGGATCTGAAAGAGCGCCATGTGAACATGATGGCTTTCAGTGCCTGTATAGGCTTTGGTCTGTTCCTAGGAAGTGGCAAGGCCATCTATATCGCCGGACCAGGCCTCGCGATCGTTGCTGTGGTCCTCGCATCGTCCGTTATGTGGGCTGTCATTGCCTGTCTGGGAGAAATGACGGCCTTATTTCCGATTCAAGGACCGTTGTTCGAATTTCCGGGACGGTTCATCGATGAAGCGGTCGGCTATGCGACAGGCTGGATTACCTGGTTTGCGTGGGTTGTGATTCTCGCTGCAGAGGTTCTCGCCGTCGCGCAACTTTGGAAGTTCCGTTTCGATTCCGAATACCTAAAATCTGTCGGTTATCCAGACGCAGAGTTGGGATGGAATACGGAAGGGTATAGTCCTGCAGTCTGGGTCTTTCTCTTCCTAATCCTGATCGGCCTGCTCAATCTTCTCCCGGTGCGCCATTACGGTCAACTGGAATACTGGTTCGGCGTCATCAAGATCATATTCATATCTCTACTCATCGTGTTCAACGTTATTATCTCCGCAATGCAAAAAGTACATCACGGCAACCACTTCTGGACGTGGAACAAACCCTGGGGCTTCTCTTCCGACGGTATGGTAGTGCACCCATCGCACGATGCGGATCCGGGCATCATTCTAAGAGGCGATGTTGGGCACTTCACCTCCTTGTGGACGGCCACAGCTGCCTCATTGTTTTCTTTCGTCGGCTTTGAAACCATCGCCATAACGGCGCCCGAAAATAAGGACCTCGAGAAGCACGAAACGATCAAGCTTGCGACCAAGAAGTTGACTTTGCGCATCACGATTTTGTACGTTCTGGGCACTTTCGTAGGGGGCCTCAATGTACCTTGTAAGTGTAGCTGGAACGAAGCGCGCTTAACGCACACACTGACACCCTACAGACGATGACCCTAACCTTGTCAATATCCAGATAAACAGCATCAGAGCAGGACAAAACAGCGTGTTCGTCCTTGCGGCAGTCCGCAATCATCTCCGCATCTGGCCGTCCATCTTCAATGGTTTCTTCATCTTCTCCGCAACGACATCTGGCATCAATGCTCTCTATAATTCGAGCCGTCTGCTACACGCGCTTGCAAGCATCCCGGAAGCATGGCCTGTGTGGTTCCAGAATAGCAGGAGACGATTAGAGAGAACGACGGCAAGAGGTGTGCCTTTGGGTACGGTGACCGTATCCTGGTGCGTCGGCCTCGTGTCATTCTTGGCTATCAAGCCGTTTCCCTCGGTCGTTCTGGGCCGAATCACGAATAACGCAGTCGTTTCAGAACTCATTTGCTACAGCGTCATCTGCCTATCTTATATCATATTCTATCATGCAATCAAGGCCGCCGCGGAGGACCATACGCTCGAGAATCGCAGCGCCTTCAACCGAGATGACAAGCAATACCCCTATCGGACTCATGGTCAGCTCTTCCGAGCCTATTACGGACTCTGCTTCTGCATCTTGCTCATTCTGTTCAACAACTGGCGAGCATTTGTGCATCCCTTTTCATTACCCGATTTCATAGCGTCGTACGTTGGCGTAAGTCTTCCGTGTTCCAATGCAACACTGAATGTTGGCGCTAACCTCGCTCGTAGATTTTGGCGTTCTTCGCGCTTGTTGCGGCCTATCATGTCAAGTCAGACGGCTGGAACCCCCTAAATTGGCGGCGGAATGCTTCGATGCAGATCCATCGTCCGCCTCCCAAGGTCGTTGTGCCTGGGCGGCGGAGGGGCCACCTCAACCTCCCGAATCCTAAAGCCCCAGTGTGGGACGAGGAGAACATGAAGGCGATTGTTGCCTTCTTCTGGGGTTGGCTCAAATAAAGATGCGGATACGAATTTCCTTCTGACGATACCAAAAGGCATTTCTGGGATGGTGGCGGCGTTGGGCCTTCTGGCAGCTTGTACAACCAGCGTTATTGTGGCACCAATGACGCTTGCTTATGGATGTTTGATAGATGGTACATAATATCCAAGACACCGCCTTCAAGAAGTACATAACCAGTACCCTTATCGCCCGCGATGACCGAAATAGCCCCAGCTTTTCATTTCGGACTGGTCGCACCAAGCGGGGCCACCTAGTTGTCAAGTCAGACAAGGTTACGCCTCTTCTGTGCCTCACTAGGTACCTGCCACATTTGACCATGGGTGGCTATAGAGGCGCACCAGGCGGCAGGGCCGGGGCACGTGACGCCAGCCGGTCAATCGAAATCGGACAGAGACAGGTTTTCGCCGCGGCATATTGGCAATTCCAAGTTAGACCGCGGCCCGCTCTATAATTATTCGTGGGCTCGGCAGTGCTAGGACGCGCGCACGAGAGGCCGAGGGAGGTAAATGAGAGGGTCGGCAAGGGCCATTCGTTCGTTTCGCGATAATATATTACACCACCCTAGTCGAGCTGAACACCCAACCACTGTAGACGTGCATCAGCCTGCTCTACCACGTCTTCCCGGAATGTGGCGGCCAAGACAAGCTGTCCCGCAAAAGCTGTTGCACGCTCGCAGGCAACGAAGCCCGATCGCGTTCACGGGCTTCGAGACGCATCTCCTTCCCGTCATGCATCCTTCCCAAACCACCAGACAATTTGCGAAAGCCACACCATCCATATTGCGCGCGCTGCTGCGCTGATCTGGACCTTTGTTCTTCGCGTCAATGTCCCTTCGGCACAGGAACCTCGCGGATGTCTGGCAGCACCTTGAAGGCAGACACGATGTTGCGAACATCGTGAGAGAGATTATCGGGCAGCATTCGCTTGAGTCAGCCCTCCAGGGGGACGCTTCGGGAGTTATAGAAGACTCTGTTCGGACGATTATTTGGCTGAAAACTATTTTCGACCTTCAGCGATGTTATTTGAGCGGGATTGCGACGGGTGTGGCGGAATGCCCACCTTACGTAGCGTCGAGCTTGCTACCGGCCGAACTCCTCTTCTCCACCATCCTTTACCTCATAAACGTCAAGACGAGACTATTTTCGAGTCAGACAACGCTTATGACGAGGGAATTTACGCGACCGCGGCACATTTTAGCGCAAACGATATTGTCCGGGCTGCGTCTCTTGCTCCTCCGGAAGGAAAGCTTGGTTGCGAACGACAAGCGCCGATTGCAGAACGCTATCAATTCCGCCTGGCGGGATGATCGATTGCACGGTATCGAGCGCTTCATTGTCTCGGATCTATTTGCTGAAATCTTGAATTCCTTGAACGAGACATCGACCGAAAATCCTTACCAGCAGGAATGGACGAAGGCCAATTTACCCACATATGCAGCAGGCCTCGTAGGTCTCTCACAAGCCGGTCTGTTTCCAAACTAACTTTTCCAGTATCCGCTAGACATTAGACCTGAAACTTTTGTCACACCGCTCATTCATGGGATTCAAGAGGAGGACTGGATTGATGCGTTCTGGGTGCTGTTCGACTCTCTTTGGGCCGTTGAATGCGCAGTCACCCAGCGGTATGTCGACCTCCATCGACAGACCGGCGTGCTTGGCTCCAACCAGTTTGGAGTTGACACGGATGAGATGCTGGAGCAGTTATGGCACGCTAGGACGAGCCTCGTTGTATCAATATTTCATGTGACCGGACCGATGACGCCAACTCCGGCTCTGATGGACTCATTGGCCATCACACTTCTCGATTGGAACGAAGATCTGGATAGCTTCTTGTCAAGACAAGACTCTGCTTTTGTAAGTTCGCTCACTTATGTCAAAGCCACTTTGGCTTACCATACCCACATAGCAACAACGCGCATCAGCACGCCCAACACCATCTCGCAGCCAGAGCTACAGCAAACGCATTTCAGAGTACAATCCCTATTTTGAGACAGCTTTGACGAGCTTCGCCGACTGGCTGTCGAATCGCACATCCGGCTATGAACAATTTAGTATTCGACGAACCGGAGTTACGTCAAATGATGTTCAAGAAATAGTAAAAGAATGGGTTATCAAGATGACTTCCCCAAGTGGTGAGACGCTATCGAAAGAGTTGGAGGGATCGTTCTTGCCTGTTTACATCGTCGACTGTCCTAAGTTGCATGTCATACCAAAGAAGTTTCTGGAGTACAAGCTGCGTTGGTGCGATAAATGGGCATACGAGGTAAGGAATTTCTATACAATGCTTTCTGACTCCGTGGTCAGAGGATGAGAAATGACTCACACATCACAGAGTGTTCAGGAAAATTCTCCAATGATCAATTGGAAAGAAGGTACAACCCGCGCTCTTCTAGTTTCAGGATCTTGTTTGACGGGGTGCAGGTATTCAGTGTCCAAGCTGTACTTCGGGCGAGAAGATCAAGTATGCTCGCATTGTTGAGCCCTTCCAGCACCTTTCAACTGCCCTTGACAACTTCACCGTGGACGACTATAGCCTTAGCCAGTACAGCGTTGGCGATTCGAGTTCGTACGAGACGACTTCTGCTTCCGCTGCATCCCGTTCAGCCTCAGACGCCGGAAGTGTCGGAATAAGTCTCCCGTCAACCTCCACTATGAACGTTAGCGTACCAAGCCACGTATCACGGTCAAGCGACCCGGACGCTCATATACCGCCATTGGTACAGCCCCCGCGATATACTACGGATTCGCCTGTCAGTCCAGGACCGTACAGCCCTTTTCCTCAGCGATCCCACTCCCGTGGTTCCCCCATCGATTATCCAGTAAGCCCACTCAACGAGTCACTCAATGTACCAATACCCATGGCTGTCGGTTCGAGGCTATCTATGGACCTTCCCATTCCGATTCACACCCCGACTATTACCGAAAGCATCGCAGAAAGCATGTCTGCTTTTGCACCATCAGAGACCTCAACTGGCCGGCTAACCACTCCTTCGTCTGACTCTATGAGGAGTGGTGGCAGCGTAGCAAAAGTGAAGTCGCCTAGCCGAACCGTCAGAATAGCTAATTCCATACGGCGGAAACCGACTACGAAGGAACGAGAAGCGTTTCCATTACCCAAGGAACCATCGTTTGTGTTCTCATCTGCAGGGCATTCCTTATTGTTGTGGGGTAAAGGTGCCGACCATCTAGTGCGATTCGACATCCCGAGTAATGACGCCTCGGCGATTCAAGGCTGCAGGTATGAAGTAGCCGGTATTGAAGCTGTGGCGGCTGGCAACCACAAGTGCGCCGTCATAGCAGCAAATGGCTCGTTGAAGAGGAAGCTAGTTGTTTTTGACGGCCACAATTTGACACCTGAGTACGAGACTGACCTGGAGTTTTCAGGCAGATCGAGCGATATTTGCATCGCTGTTTCACGAAACGACAAGTACGTTGCGACGTCATTGAATGATAACATGCAACTGTTCAGCCTGGAAAATGGAATCAAGGCCATTGCCTTCCACCATCAAATCTACGTGTATGAGTTAAGAGGAGGCATTTCGCACAAGCGAACGGTATCGGTGGCACGAACGACAAGCGATGAATCCCTCACGGACGTCGATAATCATGACAAGATAGAGTCGGGCTGGTTCGGAAGCCAGCTGAAGGGGCTCAGCTCCAAAGAGAAGGCGGAAGAGCAACAACGACAAACAGCCATCATCTCAAGGAAGATCTACTTCTCAACGGACAGCAAGCGGCTAGCTGTGGCAACGCAGCTTGGAGATCATTGCATATACGTTGATGTTTGGGATTGCACACGAGAACCCGTGGGCACAATATCTGAGCACTCGCGCTCGTTTAAGATGCCACCTTGGACATTGAACGATGGAGACCTTACGGGAGTCTTCTACGACTCAATGAGGCGATGCACCCTTGTAACCGCCTTCCTTGGAAAAGAATACCCCGTCCTCATACCATTCCCCGGCTACGATCCTCTCCAAAACGAAACCTACAGCACCAAGGTTGTGCATGCCGCACAATCACCCTCTGGCCTGACCTTCATCGTCGTCAACGCCATGACCGAAATCATTCAATTCGAGTACACCGCAAGAGGCACTCTTTCCCCGCGCAAACTCAAGAAGTCGTCCAGCAAGATCAGTACCAGCGTGTTCAAGCCCGGAGCTATTGCGCTCGCTATGCCATTGGAGAATGTGCTGCAGATCTTCTGGGTCAAGGACGGCAAGTGTATGCTGAGAAGTGTCAAGATTGGGTCAGGAGAAGCGTTTAAAGATTATGATATTCGGCCGCACTATGATCGGTTGATGAGCATGCGGAACAAGGCAATTATTGCCAGGGCGCCGAGTCTGATGATCCCAGAACTGGATGCGACTTGAGGTCTCGACATGTATTTTTTATTGCATTGGCTTCTTCACGAACCGCACATTGCAATGCGCGTGCATCGGCGGACGTTGGCTAACAGATGACCAGCGGAGCTTTCACGCTACGCTAGAGAACCTCGACCGAGCCGAGCAACAACGCCAAATCGCAAACACCACATCCTGACGGTTGAATGACGAATAGTGGACCAGCGAACACATGGGCGTCTACATGGTGATTACAGAGTTTTGGGACGGACACTTCGTATTTGTTTCTTACACCCGCACGCCCGATGCGCACGGAGCAGGGTTCAAGGTCGGAACGCCAGAAGCCCCCAACCTCCCGAGAGCGATGCAACTTCGATGTGGGGCTACCGTATTGTATGATTGAGATCACCGCGGACTTCGGTCAGAAAGAAGTAGTATCGGCATTAGAAATTGGCGAGTAGGACAATGTAGGGCTTGGTTCCTGTCTACGATGTGAGGAGTGGCTCGCAGGGAGCGTGGTGTAAAATACCATTATACCAAAGATAGCCTTGGATCTCTCATGTTCACGGTGATGCAACGAGAAATAATATCATTCTATCGGTCCCGATACTATTCACCCACCTGCCCAATCACACTTAGCGCCAACTCCCAATATAGAAACAAATACAGTCCCTCATATTGCGAGGTTCGGTTCCAACACCCATGTTCCTTGCCCATGTGAGAACTCAATCGGCTCAAGGATCACGTTCCAGCAATGCGTTTCTCCCGATTCGCTGCATAAATACCCGCTGTATATATTAAGGACGCCGACCTAAAGCACGCTCGCTTGCCCTTGTTCAGTCCGCTCCAAGGATACGGTGTGACACTATGCTAGCTACCGTAGGGGAAGAACACAAGGGGGAAGCGTATAGTAAGAGAGGAAGAAGGCGCATGTGGGACCCAAGTGCCGCTATACGCTTGCCGCTCATGTTGTATTATTTTGAGCCGGGTATTACCATGGTAATGGTGGCACGCCAAATTGGTAGGTGTTACCAAGTACGCTGCACCAGCCATACTACTGGGTCTAGTTTTCGCAACGCTTTCCGCATGGAGGAGGAGGGAAGTTGGGGGTGGGAGATGAACAGGTCACAGGGCAGGTTTAGGATAAGGTAGATGCAGCTAGTGGGGTGGATGAGCATGGCAGAGCGAGCGGTGCGAATTTTGCATGGCTGCGCCTTTTGGTGCATTTGTGGCTATGAAGTTGGGCTTGGTAAATGCATTGGTGGGGTGATGATGGTTGTGGTGGCTATAATTACAGTGCATACAGCACTACGGAGGCTACAAAGGTGCTGTTGTGGTTAGCATGTGTGGTTTCGTGATGACGTCGACCCCAACCTCCACGTTCCAAGCGAGACCACCAACGCGCTTTTACCAGCCGCACCACCTCGTACACGCCACGAAAACTGCGCATGCACCGCCTCATTTTCTTCGTGTCTCTGTCCATAATTAGTACCTCCTGCTTCCCTCGTACCTTTTGTACGGGCCCGTTGTCTCGGGCGGAGAAATAGCTTCGTGGGACGGGTTGGTAGTGAGTGGATGAGGTTGTGAGACTCGTAATGCGGGCCGTTGAGGGATGACAGTTGCTGCTGGTGCTTATTGGGTGGTCTGTTCGCCCGTTGCATGGGTGGTGCGAGTTTCGATATCTAGGTGTACCAGGGCTGAGTAGGCAGGTGTAGGTCCGGACGGCTACTTCCGGGAGCGAGTTATTGTGGCTGCAGTATTGTTTTGATGGAAGTGGCTGCGTTATTGAGGAGCTCTAACCAGTGGCTCATTCGCGCCTATAGGGGTAAGATGTTTATTCAGCGCAAAGTGTAGCCCAGTACGTACTAGAATCAAATGTCTCTGACGGGATCTGTTGATGACCTAGTCCTCATCCGGCGGATCGTACTTCATAACAGCTTTCAACAACATCTTTTGCACTACCGCTGAGTTGCGTTCGAAATAAATCGTAGTCAGTCAATCAGCATTTCTGGCTGTCGACTTTCTCATATGTTGCCACCTCGTCTCTCCAGGAGCTCAATGTTGAAATTGTCGCCAGAGCGTTGCGCTTTCTTACAGGTTTAATAGTAAATGATCCACATATCTTCACGATGCATGCTTCCTACTATCACACAATCATAAGGGTCTTGTACATTGTTAAGATGGTGACATATCAAGATGAGCCAACGGGTCTGGCCACTTGGAACATCCTTTTACGCGTACTAGCTCTTGAGGGCAGTCAGGATGCACAACACCGATAAGTCACCAGAATAGTACCTAGACTTATGTACATGATTCTGTTAACAGATGCGCAAGAACAGTGCCAAGTTGTACTTCAGCCATCGACTCACAGGAACAATCAATGTGAACAAAGAATGGACTCCTTGGACAAGTGATTATGACATTCACACAGCTGAGTAAATCTTCACATACCTACACCTAAGATTTGTGAATACACAATGCGTCGTCACTGTTACTATCCAGACATTTTATGCCAGCTTCATTCATCCAAGTATAAATTACTATATTCGATCGCCATCGCCTTAACCAAGCAATACATCAAAAACACCTCCCACAACCAGACTCTCGCACGCGAATCAAGGTGGCATCAAGATGTTCAGAAACATAAAAAAGTACATACACCCCTCAAACGCAAACCCCTCACGGGGAGCTTCACTTCCTCCAGGCGCCCACTCCCAAGTCCTCTTCAACAAGGCCAAACTTGGTATTCCGCCCAAATACCAACCCATCTTCGAAGCAGTGAATTTGGATGTACGAAACTACATGAATGGCGCCAGCTTCGGCCCCTCTCACGACTACGAGCACATCCAGCGCGTCGTCGCTCTCGCGCACCACATCTACACCAAAGAGCTATCGCATCGCTCCTCCTGGGTGAAGAAAGTAGATCCCACAGTCATGTACCTGTGCGCTATGATGCATGAAGTCGGCGATCCGGACTACCTCGCTATCGGGCATACGCAGGAAGACGACATCCGAGACATGCTGCACCACTGCAACGTCCCGCTTCCGCTGGCGCGAGAGGTCGAGTATATGATCCCGCGCGTATCATTTTCCAGGGAGCAGGCGGACCCGGATATTGTGAAGACGGAGTGTGAAGATTATCCTGTGCTAAAAATCGTCCAGGATGCTGCTCGGATTGATACTCTGGGTGTCCCGGGCCGAGGACGCTGCTTCATGTTCGGAGGCGACTGGTCGGAGCGTGAGGCCGTGCAACTGCTTCCAACGCAGTTTGAGCAAGCTGTGCGGTATCTGAAGACGGAGACAGGGAGAAGGTACGCGGAAAAATGGTGGAAGCGGATGGAGAAGATTGATGTTTCATCCGTTATTTGAATAGCCGTTTGATGGATCCGTTAGTTGAGAGACGGACATGAATCAGTAGCATGTAGTGGTGCGGGACCTGGTAGCCTGAAGTATAGTGGCATGGTATTTTTCTAATAGAATGAGGACTCGTATGATGTATCTTGGAAGTGTAACAAGTCTCCCAATGTACCTGCCAGAAGTTTACGTGGTTTCGACGATCAAACTTACCTGTTCGAGTTCGGCCTAATGATAGTCGTAGATCGAACAATAGTGCACTTGCTAGTCAGTTCCAGCTAGCCTTCCTCGCTCACTAAAGTCTCGGACAAGAAGTTAACCGTATCGAATCCTGTAGGCTGATGGCCATCATGCTGAGCAATACATTCAATGAAATCCCAACTCCTTACGTCCTATAATCGATACTAGACATTATGAGACGCGGTGGCTGTAGTGGCTGCTTTTCAATTGGCTACCGACTAATATAAAAATGAAGGAGAAGCTGGTGGAACCAGGAACACGAATTCACAAAGATTTTGACGAAGAGAAAAGGGCTGGGCAAGAGATTTGAAGAGCTTCAATCGAGTAACACCTACCCCCCCCCCCAAGCAAACTTCCGCTCATCCTTGATGAAATATATCGCTACAAAATCCAAAAACTGACACGCTGCATTCTCAATTTTGTTTATAATATTCGACAAATGTCTGAGATGGCCACTACGTAGATCGGGGGTAGCTATCTCAAGGCCAGAGAATTGAGGCTAACTGAAACTTTGTTGAAATGCTGACCGATGATTGTCAGGGAAAGAGAGCAGCCCCAGTGATCGACATTCATACTAAGATCTGCTCGTTTCCCTGCTCATCCCATCGAGTATATTTCTGCTTATCCATACCGTGAGTATGGCTAAGGTTGCAAGTGTCTGGGTAGGGACAGGATCCTTGGTCGCGCTCAAAGGTACACTGATGACCCAGGTCTATATACTTCGTTAGTACTGAACCACTGCCGAGCGCCATATAGGCTCAACTTACAGCAGTCAATGTTCTCGCAATAACGATCCTTGCATGCAAGGCTTCGCGTCTTGTAGCGCAATGCAATCGTCTCAGCATGCGTTAATTTTGGCTCATGCTGGAACTTGCAGGAATCCTTATTGTGACATTTACCCTTATTTAAATGCCAGTGATTGCAGAGGTTTCTGCCCACTTTTTTCATCCGCTGATCGATGGCTTGAGCAGCACTCTGATCACGTGGTGGTAGAGCTTCATCGAGGCGCTGGCCTTCTTTGTTGTAGTACGCCCACTTCTTCTTAGGGTTGGCCTTTGGAGCTATGGAAATGTTTTCGTTAGGTGAGACGCCGGTCTTGCCGACGGTAGCCCAAGACGACTCAGAGGAGTCGTTGTTTGGATAGGCAAGTGAGGATACGGTTGTGCTAGGCGACGACGCTGCTGGTGTTGCATTGACATGGGCTGGAGCAGGCGAGCCATTGGTTGATGTTCTCGTCAAAGGTTGAAACCCTGCTGTTATAGCGGGTTGCAGAGGAGGCTGCACCGAAGGCTGTACAGGAGGCTGTACAGGAGGCTGCACCGGAGCCTGCGAGTACTGCGGATAGAAATCTGGTAGGGGAGTGTTTTTGAAAACGTTATCAAAGCGGGTTCGGTGGAAGTTGGGTAGTTCTGTGAATCCTCTGAAGGCAGGCGTGGACTCAAGAAGGGTGATACGAGCAGCTTTATTGGCATGGTGCTTATACTGATCAAGGTTCAGAAGATAGCCAGCATCATGACAGCCTCCAAAGACGATGTGCTTGCATGTGGGGTTGTCGCTGAAAGTGCGAAGCATTTCTGTAGCAAGCACGAGATTAGCAAAGCAAGGAGATATTGTGCCGAAGGTAATACCTTTAATCTTGTGATCAGCACGTTCCTTTCCGTGCCCAACGTCGATAATACTAAATAGCGGCTGGTTGACGGAGAAGCCCTGGGCAAAGGTGCGAAGCTGTTGGGGATGGCTAAGCATGCCAACTGATGCAAGCTTCTGGGCGAGCTTATCAAGGCTGACATAGATGTGCACCATAATAGGCCAATTACCAGAGTTGCTGTAGAGCGAAGCAATGTGGGCGCGGATGGCATGCTGTAGCCTGGAAGCAGCCTCAGACCCGCCATCATTCGCGGCGGCTTGCAGCAAGGCGTCTTGAAACTAGGAGAGAATAAGGTGTCATTTCTTTGGTGGAAGAAAGGATGGAGAGCACAGCTTACAATAACTCCATCGCCATCAATAAGGGCAAGCACAAACGAATTGTTTTCCTGTCAAGATGGTTAGGACGTGAGGGCGCCACATAAGGCTGCAGCTCAGCTCACCAGCTCGCGATGCGTTTCCGCGACCTGTCGCTGCATGTGATCGACAGCCTTTTGATAGTTGCGACGGATATCCCGCTCGCTTGTATAGTCATTCTTTAGGTTACTGTGCTCTTCTAGCAAAGAGGTATACTGCTCAAGCATATGCTGCGTCTGTTAGGAGCGAAGAGGCAAACACGAGAGGCAAACCTACTGCGAAGAGCTTCTGACGGGCCTCATCGGAGGCCTGAAAACCCCTCATTTGGGTGACAAAGTCGGTAGTGTTGAAATCATTCGCCATTGCGATACCGACCATACTCGCCTTGAAGCTGAAGGATTGCAGGGAGGTTGTTGTCGATGTTCAGCACAAGCGGCGATGAAGGCTGCGACGATTAGTTTGTAGCTTAGCTTCGCGCTAGTTCAAATTTGGAACAGTGACAACGAAACGTCGCGCACCTCACGCGACAAACTGGCAGACAACCGAGAAAAGGTGACGATGGAGTGTCCGGCCGGCTGCATAATTATAGGGCGTTTGCGAGCCTCGAAAATAGCTGCGGCAAAAGCAAGCGTATCGCTGTTGCCTGCCTCCGCGCCGTAACGTTACACATATTGTGGGACCAATTGCTACCAATCGCAGCGTCACAGCTGGCGCCACTCGAGCTATCGATTGACCTGCGCCCAAGACCTTAATCAGCCATCCTCCCTTTCCGTCCCGAACTGTCTCATGAGGTTGTGATACCCCTGACATGCCCAAGCCTCGCGTCAACTCGCAAGCGATCTCATCCCCCCACAATGACGAGAGAAGGATCCGAGGAGGGGCCGACTTAACGAGATGATCACAATGGCATCTCTTGATCATTCTCCCACTTGTCTGGCTACCCCATCAATTGAATGCTCCTGGCCTGCATCGGACGATATTCCAACCCCATCTGTCCACTCGTGTCCCGCAGCTTTACACGAAAGTTCGATGTACGTGCAACTTCGTATTCATACCATCATATCCACATTACAAATAGTTCAGTCTCGGAGCGCGTCAATTCCGCCATTCAACATATAAGCGCAGCCCGCTCCTCCGAACCTCACTGACTCACACATCAGCTCCCATTAGCCCTCCACACCCATAACCGCCCGTTCGAAATGTCCACCGCCAAGAAAGCTCGTACGCAACCCCCCTACGAACTCATCTACTGGCCCTCCATCCCCGGGCGCGGCGAGTTCATCCGCCTCGCGTTCGAAGCAACGGGCACACCCTACACCGACACCGGCAATCAATCCAAAGACGGCATTCAATCCGTCCTGGCCATAAAGTCTGAAGATTGCACATGCGACGCCGACGGCAACCCTCCCGCATTCGCGCCGCCCGCTCTCCGAGTCCCCGGCGAAGGAAAGAACGGGAAGAGCCTCGTGCTTTATCAAACGCCCGCCATCCTCGCATACTTGGGCGACAAGATAGGGCTGGCGGGCGATGATGAGATCGAGAAGCATTGGATTATGAGCCACACGCTCACGGCGCTTGACTTGAACAACGAGACACATGATACACATCACCCGATTGCGTCACAGCAATACTACGAAGAGCAGAAGGAAGAGGCGTTGAAGAAGGCAAAAGACTTTAGGGAGAGTCGCATCCCCAAGTTCTTCGGCTTCTTTGAGCGCGTGTTGAAAGGGAATCAGGCGGGGCAGGGAAAGTTCCTGGTCGGGAGCAAGCTCAGCTACGCGGATACAACCGTGTGGCAGGTGCTTAACGGGCTCAAGTTTGCCTTCCCCAAGGAATTGGAAGCACGAGCGAAGGAGTATCCGACGTTGTTTGAGACTTTCTACCCTAGCGTGCAGGAGCAGAGTAGGCTCAAAGAATATCTGGCAAGCGACCGGCGGTTGCCATACAGTCAGGGTATATTCAGACACTATCCGGAGCTAGACCGGCAATAGAGAGCTACTAAAGCATTCAAGGCCGGTAGGTTTAGTATGCACGCCTCAGCAGCTAGCAAAAGTCCAAGCAATTCACCCATTCGATTGAAAAGTGGTATCTGAACGCCCAATGTAGGCCCATGTCATGTCATTTTTGATGCCGAGTACACATAATGCATGCCCGAAGCCTTACTCCACACCCATGTACAACCGACCGATTGCCTAGTAGTCCGAAGCCGCGCTCTGGGGGAACTCGAAGTTGACGGTCTTGCCGGTGAGGCGCTTATAGACCTCAGAGTAGGTGTCCAGCCTGTAATCAACGCCACCACGCTCCTTCTCGTCAAGCACAACCTTGAGCTGTTTGCTGCCGTCCTCCTTGGTGCGGAGACGCTTGCCAACAATCTCTACGGGGTAGACAAGGTCGGTGAGGATGGCGTCGTGGACAGCGGTGAGGGTTCGCGAGCGCGGGCGCTTCTGGGTCTGGTTGGAGCGAGACCGGTTGGAACGCTTGGGGCGCGGGAGAATGCGGCGGGAAGCGACGAGGAGAACGTGGCGGTCAGAGAACTTCTTCTCGAGTTCGCGGGTAAGACTGTCAGAGCATTAGCGGAGCGCTTCAATTGGAACGAGTGCTACAAACCGCTGCTGCACTTTGTGCCAGCCCTGGAGAAGGGGAACCGGGACGAAGATGACAATAGCCTTCCTGCCGTGGCCAACCTCGATCTAAGAATCCTGGTGTCAGCAAAGCTGCCCAGTGCCCAACGCCTCTTCGATTCAACAGTGTATATGTGTGCGACGGCCGCGAAGCCCGAGAGCGCATCGAGTGAAGGAATCTGTGAACGAGGTAGTGCTTCATCTTACCTCGCGCGCAGAGACGAACTGCAGCGGGCGCAGAGCGCTCCTCATGTCGGAGATGTTGTTCTGAAGGTCCTCGAGGGCATTGTTGATGGCCGTCTCGATCTCCGAAGGCGAGGCCCGAGACGGGCTGTTGGGGGCAATCTTCGAGAGCTGCGACATTTTGGCGGCGGAGTCGAGTTGCGGTGGTCGATTGTCGAAGAAGAGGTCGCGAACAAAAATCGAGTGCGAGCTCTGTGGATGGCTGTAAGCGAGAAGCTCTAGTAAATATGGGGTTAGCGTCAATGCACGGGCTCGGTGTCCCAATGTTTTCGCTCTCGAACACCACAAGCCTTCAAAGCAGCACATTACACATTCCAGACTCCATACAATTATCTCTTTACAGATGGCAAGACTTTTTCGCCTTTGGTCATCATTCTCCTTCGCTTCTTATTGTATTGTATCTACAATTAATCCGAATATATCGGGATCGCCCAGTACATGATTCCGTTCAACAGTGCTGCCGTCATACCGCCTACCCAATGAACGTAGTGATACTCGAAGTTGTCTAGCGTAGTTTTAGAAGCAGTCGTAGCTGAAGGGAAGGGCGCTTACCTGCAGCAGCCATCAATCCGAGACACCTCGCTGGGTTCATCGCTTGCTCAGTTAGTCCAGTTCTCTAAAGGAGTCATTTCGACGTACATGCACCGGCGTAGCCGGCCCTCGCAATCCCTGAAGCGAACGTGCAAAGTCCCTGTGCTAAGCCAACCTATTTGTCTGTCAGATTCGTGATACGTTACTAGAAGAGGGGAGCATGCCAGAATCGGAGATAGTGCAGGCCCAAATACATCTCTCTGTCGTGGGTCAAGACCGACGCCAAAAGCGACGAATACGAGCGCAAAAGAGGTCATAGTTTCGAGCGCGTATCTATAAACATCAGCCACATGAGTAGCAAACGTCCACAGTGATACTCACGCTTGACCTGGGGTCACAAGCTGCGGGTCGATATAGCAACCAGGAACCGCACGAAATGAGGCCGGAGGCGCCCCCAGACTCGCACGCACCAAAAAGCCAGATACGACTGATCCGGCGCATTGGAAGACGACGTATAACAATGTTCGGGGGAATGCCGAAAGCCTCGCAGCAAAGGTCGACATGGTAATCAAAGGATTTAGATGCCCCCCCGACACTGGTCCAGCCGAGAAGATGAACAGCGATATCAAAAGTACATTCGCCAGTGCTCCAAATACTGCCGGTGTGATCGGCCCCAAGGACGTTGCTGTGATTGCAGGTACCAATCCGATCGAGTATAGGCCCGAAAGGTAGATCTGAAGACAGGTCCCGACACCTTCGATGATAGCTTGCTTCCATAGCTCGATATCAGCGAATCCGCGAAGGTCGAGACTCTGTGCCCATGTGAAAGTTGCGGCAGCATCTGGTTGCTTCGAGATAACCGAACGAAAGTCCGAATCGTTCGGGGATACGGTGAACTCTTGATTTCCACCAATGCGTCCGGCGAACGGTCTTGGGGCAATTGAAGGTATGTGGTCGTCTCCTGACTTCCTTCGACGGATTTCACCGTTGGACTGGTAGCCTGCTTGCTCGGCGTCCTCTGGTGCTGCCATGGTGAGAATTAGGTGGTACAAACGCTCATTTTTGGCTGGGTGTTGCTAGAGATATGTTTATGCCTAAACTGGGTTGCTGATGGTTGACTCATCATTATTTTATTCTTTAAATGATAATATTGCGCTGCCCTAGGTTAGATTCGTGCAAGATCTGCTTAGGATCGGTTTGTCAGCTGCTGACTTGATTACATAGGCGCTCGCGTCTACGCCCTTTCATATCGCCGAATTGGGCAGACGGTGCCCATCTCGCTTTCAAAAACTTCGGTTCAAACTCTAAAGACACGAAGTCGATCAATGCAGCATCAATAAAGTCATGGTCTGTACACGAACAGCTCCGACGCCACAGCATTAATGCTACGAATTTTGGACAATCACCGAGAGCAGTACACAGTCTGGAACCTGTATATAGCAACGCCCTTTTTCACATTTACCACAGTAACTCCAGAGCTCCCCATAACCGACGGCCCTTCTTAGCATTTGATGCGTATATTCACACAATGCACAGAGTCGTACGTCAATTAGTACTACACTAGATCATATGCTACGTCAACTTTGCCACGCGGCCATTCATCAGCATTCCGCAAAAAGCGTAAAAAAGCACATAAGAAGTAAAGCGCCAATACATAATTAGAGTTTTGATTATAATGCTCGAAAGGGACCGGAACAACTCCATGCAGATTTTGGTTCTGGAAGAGCAGCCCTGGTGGCCTTGGAAGCGATAAATATGATGATTTGTGTGTTTTGATCACAGTGTTGCGTGGCAAGGCGAGACTCCGATCTTTCATTGTGTACTGAGCATATGCCAATTATTGACCGCAAGGTCGTATATGACTGTGAAAATAGTCTATCGTGTCAATGTAGATGTATGCGACTCTACTCAAATTACTCACGGGCATCAATCTTATGTCGCAAGACTCTATGCACGGATGAAGGTTTATATGAGCGAGCGGAACGAGGTCCTGGTCACCGTTAACTATCACCGAAACGTTGTGAAATTTTAAAACTGTGATGATGGGTCGGATGAAGACTGCAATCGGTCAGTCACGAAATGTCAGGTATGAATTTGGGAAGAAGTGTCCAGTGATATGTATTGCACTCTAAAACTTCTTCTCGCAACCCGCACACTCGCAACTCATTGTCTACCGATCTACGATAACCGCATTCTGGAACGCTTCATACTAGCTTGTTGTTATACCACTACACAATGTGTTACGAAGAATCCAACTACCCAGATCGATACAAATCGCAAGGACTCCTCCGACGCCATGGTAAGTTCGAACATCAAGCCACTGCACTGAAACTTTCAGAGGTTTCAACCATATGCTCTAAATGTGCGGAGTGGAAGATGTCTTTGTTGATGATGTACATAGGTAATGGCACCCTGATAGCTGTCCGCGACCGACGTGACGGCGCATGGTACGTCGAGAAGAAATACCATCAAAATATTGCCCAAGCCCTCCTAGAGATCGAGCGTCTGAATGAAATACAACACAAGTACATTCACAATTTCGTTGAAGGATGGCAGGACGAGCATGGGATGTGGGCAAGCATTTGGTTTGAACCTTTTGATCAAGGTCCGTATTATGTGAACGCTTTTCAAAAAGTGATCTGACGCGCAGCAAAGGCACCCTGAGTGGTCTGATTAACCGGCATTCTCATGCAAGTTTGCCAATCTTTGAGCACTTCTGCTGGAAGGTGTTTTGGCAGATTGCGAAAGGGATGCGATACTGCCATCGTCTTGATGGGCAGGTCCATAACTGGCATCCAATCATCCATCGGAACTTGACGGTGGGAGTTGCTGAAGCGCGTAGACGAGTGCCCTACTAACTATGTTAGCCGCAGAATATCTTGCTTGTGATGCCGAAAGACGGCCGCCCAACTCCCGATGTCAAAATCACGGGCTTCGAATGCGCAGTCCGGGTCGATTACCCTGACGAAAATTTGGCTGGCCTGCGGCAAGTAAATTGCGAATTCGTGCCTCCCGAAGCTCCCCATTACTGCGAGGCCAGCGATGGTAAGTCGTACTTCTCCCATCCTCGATCAGACCAGATGCTGATATGCACGAATAGTGTATCAAATAGGATGCATCATGGCATGTATTTTCAATCTGATACTCCGACCAGAGCCGATGTCAAGTAGTGGGATGCGATATAGCGAAGAGTTGCGTGCCATCGTCCGAGCTTGCCTAAAGAAAACGCCTGAGAACCGGTATAGGTCGGATAGATTGGCAACACTGGTACGCGGGGGCAAAGATCATGCAAATAGTCCGATCTGTGGACGACTTCTTTTCTGCGATGGACCGCTCGATGTCAATCTGTGAGTGAGAAATCGCAGCGTAGAGAAGGCTTGCGAGCGTTTGTGGTTGCGCAGGATTGGCGTATGGTATAGCAGCGGGTGGTGCTTTCTTTTATATCTATGGATGCTAAATGATAGATGGAGTCCTTGAAAAATTGGGCCAAATCGTAGTATGTAGGGAATGAAAGTTGGATTATAGGTGTCATGTGCCATTTGTGCAATTATTTTATGGTGCGCACCATTCCTCTTTTATACTGGCGTCGATGGGCGTGGAGTCGCACCTTCCGTTACTCTTCGCCCTGCTACGAACTCAATTCCGACGTCTAAATCTTTTACAAGCTCGTAGAAAGGTAGGTTTACACATTAATCTGTGTCGGCCGCACCGCGTGCACCATGAACTCCGGGTTCTTTTTCGCATTTGCGTACCAGAGTGGACCGTGCCTGATCAGGAAGTCGGTAATGGCCGCATAAATTGGCGCCGAGTATTGATGCCCATCACAGTTACACAAGTATGCAGCAAACATGGGCTCGTTTGAGTCTTGTGCGGCGAGGGGTTCCGTGGTCGCTAGGAATACGCTAGTCGTCCGCCTCCAACGGAAACGGTCTCTCAGTAGTATTGGTTGAAACGTTCATAGTTGTGAGACTCCATCCAGCCGTTCTTTCAGGACACGGTAAGCCGGATGTTTGTCTGACATCATCACCAAAGCTAATGAGACACTTTTAGAGCGACTCAGCACTAAGTACCGAGGGGGCATATGAACGTCCCTTTGGGGGTGGTCGAGAGCATCGCGAAATCAGATTGAAGGATTATCGCGGCCCGAACCGATAGGAATAGCTGGAGCGAATAATAGGCTTGTTGTTTGCGCACTTGCTTACTATACATGATTCGCGCCAATGAGGCGTCGGCTCTGGTAAAGCGTTGGCTGCAGCCACCCGTAGTCGCTGGCCGCTGTCAACGCAGTCATCAAATCGCCTTCGCTGCAGCGTGATTGCAGCCACAATCAAACAGGAGTCGAATCATGGAGTGTAGCATCAATGCGACAAATGACATGGGTAGCCGACCCACAAACACCGTCGGAGCACCCGGAACATATCGCAACTGTCACCAAGTTGCACAGCATGGGCAGGCCAGTTTGTCAATGTCAAGCCTGCAGCCTCATCAGCCCGCTCTAGACGCCCTGACGACTCACCGCAATGTGGTACGACAGCCACGTTGGCCCAATCCGCGGACGAATGTAGGCTAAAAAGAGGAGGGATGCCCGCTTGACCCCGGTTTGCTGCATGCCATCGAGCTAAGAGCCGCTTTCTTTTAGTTTGGCCGATCTCTCCAGGATCTCTTTGAGATTGACCGCGGCAGATATGTCCGGGTTCTGACGGCTGCGACTTTCCTTCGCTCCACTGCGCATTCTATAACCGACAAGAGTATTTATTACAGATCTTGCTCGGCTCCTGCTCGCAAACGGTCCTTATCAAGCCGCTCCCGCCCACTTTTGCTATACGGCAGCAATGTGAAGCGCTATTCCTAGTAGCACATTAGCCTTGCCGAAGCCACCCACAGCACCCGCACCTGACCTCGAAGGCCACATTATGAGCCATGTCGGCCTTCTCGCCAGAAGAGTTAGCATACCTAGAAGCGCACAAGAACGATTCAAGAGTGCATGAAATACACTGGGTCTACAGGCAAGTATTTAGACTAAGAAACTTGACGTTTGCTAATCGTATCTCGTGAAGTATTCCAATCGTCTTCGCGACGCTGAGTACCGCGTTCCGGTTATGGGCGAAAAAAGCGGGGAGAAATGGTATAACATTGGACGATTGGTTGATTGTCTTCGCGACAGTATGATTGTCACTGTTCATGTATTGTTCACTACTTACGAGCCACAATAGTTATGTTTAATCGGTCAATGTGCGTCAGGACTAGGATACGGCCCACCTCATGGAATGGGGAGACATGTCATTGCCGTCGATGCCCATGACTTGATGATGGTCCGAAAGGTGCGGCAACTAGAATGCACCCCATGAACCCACATTGACCGAAGTTACAGGGCGACTACGTCTTCAGCCACTTCTATGACATTGCTCTTGTCAGCGTCAAGCTCGGCATCCTCGCCTTCTACTACCGCGTCTTCGTAGTCCCTCTATTCCGCAAGTTCGTCCTCGCAACCGCCGCATTCGTCATCGCGTGGGGAATCGGGATAACGGTCACCCTGGCACTCGCATGCCGACCTATTGAAGCGTTTTGGGATTCTACCGTAAAAGGGGATTGTCTTGAGCTCGTCACGTTCACATACTTCACCAACATTTCAAATTTAATCACGGACATCTGGATTTTCCTGATGCCCATGCCGGTCATTTGGCACCTTCAGCTGCAGACGAAGAAGAAGCTTCTTCTCTGCCTAATCTTCTCAATTGGTCTTGCGTACGCTTGCCCTCCCCCAAATCAAGTCCGCATGCTGATAATTGTGCGCCGAACAGAACATGCATCGTGTCCTCTGTCCGTCTAACCGTCGTCCTCGGCCATGGCAACCCCGACTTCACATGGTACTACGTCCCTCTCGGCGCGTACTCTGCCTTTGAGCCCTTAGGTGGCATCCTTTGCACCAACCTTCCTATAATATGGCACATGTACCGGAAACACCGACGGAACGTGGGCCTCCTGCCCGGCTCCTCCGCCTTCAAATCATCGGACCCTAGCTCTACTGCAACTATCGGATCCCGCCGAACCCGCATCGTGCGCTCGCTCGGTTTCAGTAATGCAGGCCGGACGGGGACGGATAGCCAGGGGAGAACTATATTAGGTGCTAAGGAGGAAGGGCAGAGTGGATACACACCGGAGATGCAGGAAAGCACAGTACAACAGGAGAGGGGGAGGTTCTTTGGCAAGGTGGAGAAAATGAAGGCGCACGCGGAAGAGGTGGTCAACGAGACAGGTGAAAGCTCCGAGGCTGCGCCACAGAGGAAGAGCTGGAGTGGGCCACCAAGAACTGGACCAAAGAGTCCGCACGGTATGCGAAGAAATGTTTGGGAGGTCAGGAGGAAGTGAGACATTGCAGAAACGTCTCTATTCATACGACCCATTCTCGAACCACTTTGGGTTTACTTTCAACCTACTTTGCTTCGCGGTATGATATACCAGGGGCTTGCATTGGGAAAATGAGGAGCGGCGTATCTGGATTACCTTGGAGCATCAGCATTGGATACCGGCATAGCTTATTTGGGTTTACGAGTTGAATGACGGTCATCACGAATTTCCTTTTGTTTTTAGACTGGATGGCTCCGTTGTCTAGCGCTTGTACTAATCCTCGTTTCGTTGCATACGCGCTCGGTGCCAAATTACACTCTCTGTCTAGGACCTCTAATTACAACTCTAACGATCACTGCCAATTGATGGCGTAAGATCAAGCCATCGAATCGTCAATCTCTTACCTCTCTAGTATGTGCTGGCCCCATGGTCCTCTCGGCACAAGCCATTCCCGAGAGCGATGGGGCCCGGGTTGGTCACACGTACGATATGCCCCCCGCCATCTTCTTGCACAACGCGGATCGTGATTCTTTTCGTTTCAAACCGTCGCTACTCTCACTGCGCCGATGATGCGTCGGCTTTGTGGGTTACTGTCTATCTTCACGGTGTTGGAGATCGTACACAATTGCCGTTGGGTAGGCTCGCGCAGATGTAGAGATCCATTTTACGATGCTACACCAAGGATTGGCAAGAAGAGGGCACAGGTACCGTAACTCTCGCGCGAATGGCGGATACCTACTAGCACGGGGCGCTGAGCTGAGCCGAGCCGCTGATACCATAATGTATCAACTAGATACTACAGACGTCCAATTTTAAGCCAATCTTCGTAAATTTTTAAACCAAGCTGTGCGTATACTAACAATGGCTGAGCTTAAAGAGTAAACCCATCCCTACTAGCTACGCATCTGACAATCGGGCGAGATGTCCTGTCTCATGCATCAAACGCCCCCAAAGTTTGAAACTAGCTATATTAGGAAATTGTTCGAATCTGGATGCCCCCACGCGCTTACCGTAAAATCCTGTCATCTCATGAATCAGACACTCTCTAGAGGATTGATCAGTGCAGCGAGCCCCTAAAAATGTTAGGAAGCTAGGCCACAGAGAGGAGGGTAAAAGTTGCTCATTTTGATAAAGGTTTAGCTAAGAAAGCGGCGGGCTATGGTAGGACGAGGGGTATTGAGCCCCCGCGAATTCTTATAAACTGAGTGCCTGCCCCTACCCCCTCACATATGCTAACTCTATCCCTCCAGCTCAAGCGGCTTGTTTCTATTCAAAATTTCGTCGACAATGAGTCACGTACGAGTTGTGGTGGGTTTGATGCTACTTCTTTTTACTCAATACACCTTCGCCAAAAACACACGATTCCAGAACTTCTTTCCCGTCTACCGCAAAGCATTCACGGATATACGCGATGGTCCATGTCTACATTATTTCATGTTGAAGGAAGCCGGAGCTGAAGTATGCCATGACCTGCTGAACTGCATGCTTGAGAATACGAGTGAAGTGATCAAGGGTGACATGGCAAGCGGACTCGTCGCACTAGGTTTGATGCCAACTATCCTGATCTTCCTTAGCTCGAGCATTGCGGAAACGGCACTTCTATCGCGACGTCGGCCGCTACTCGCTACTTTGATAGCCGCCGGTTCTCCATCTGTCAACCCTCTTCCCACATTTGTCTACCCGAATCCGATTAAGGAGCTAAAGGCAAGGGACGGTCATCTAGTTCCGCGATACTTCTCATTCCGGCAAGCTGTTTTAGTCTCAGCACTCCAATACGCACTAGTCCTCGGAGCTGTTGTGAACGTATATACTACCGCATTCTACATCGGATACTGGACTATTAACACTATTAGCTGCAGCACAATCTATTTCCAGACACTTTGGGCTATACTGGTGCTTCCTATCCACTTTTTAGGTGTTTGGGCATTGTCACTGCGGGTAGAAAGAGTGGGAGGCGGGTCACGGCGATACGAAAAACCCACAAGCAGGGCCTTGCGATGGTTTAAACACGAAACGATGCCTTGTGTCACGCATGAGAAGATAGCTTTGGCTTGGAAGCCCGAGACGTACCTGTTCATCGCAGTGTCGTGGTGGACGTCGATATTAACAGCCACACATGTCCTCTGGGGCACGATAGCTTTCAGTTCTCTATTTTTTCTCGGTAAGGCTTTCCGAACTCAAGGCCCTGATAGCTCTCAAACGTCCTCTAACACTGTGTAGGTTATGTCGACAGCATCCAAATGATTGCGAGATTCATGGGCTCCGCGATTATATGCCGAGCAGTACTGATGTTTGAGCTTGCCGGAATGAGGAATGCTTTGGAGGAGGAGAGGAGAGACGAGGACTACGCTCCTGTAAGCTTGGAATTGACAGCGATAACACAAGATCAAGTTGTAGGCAACGATATCTCATAGGATCGATATCGGAGATCTATGTCGTACGTGCAAATATTCACCCGCGAATGACATATTCAATATATTATTAGTGTAAAAGTTTTAATGTTCTTGATCTAATAACATAGCGTTTCGCATTCTATAGCAGCGCTCAGCCGTCCCATGGAACTTTCCCGTCTAGAACGGCACCTTCTTAGCCTGCTTCAACCACCACTCACAGCGCGCTCCCCTTCCGCCTTCCCACTCATACGCATTCGCAAGCTTGAATACATTCGTAACGCCCGGGTCAGCGTATACGAGATACTTCAAATCTTCCGTAACATTCTTCCACGACGGCACCCCACCTGTTGTGTTGAGTGACAGCAGCGTCTCACTCCCCTTCTCCCAAACCGGCCACTCAACATTTCCCTTCCCATCTGTCGGCGCCGTAACATTGCTCACCCCTCCTCTTGCATCTTCCATCGTAATCGTTGGATCATCAAACACCACAAAGTTTCCCCAAATTTTGCGGAACGCGTGCTTGAACGATTTTCCGGGAACTTTTGTACCGGACCAGAGCGCTTGAAGGTCAAAGCCGTGGTAGGAAGGTGGGGTGGAGAATTGATATTTCCAGGCCGTAGGAAAAGCGGCGGCGAGCCAGTAGCTGGGGCAATCGAAGGCATATTCAGCATAGACGTTGAAGGTGCGTTGTTGTTGGCCCGTGCCGAAGGTGGATTGGTTAAGGGCTGTTAGGGTGGTCGTCCCGGATGTTGAGAAGAGGGGAAGGGTGGGGTCGGTGTCGAGATCGTCGCCTTCGAAGGAATATTGGGATTCAAGACCGGCTTTGTCTTCTTCGGAGAAGCCGGGGAATGCGGTGTCGATGTAAGAGCGGAATTCGCCCAGAGTCCTTGTATATGGACTAAGTGGGACGCCTTCATTTGCGAGGTTTCCAGACAGAATGCGCTTCCCGGCTAGAGCGCCGGAGAACAGTTGCGAAGAAGGCCGGTCTTTAATGAACTCGCCGTCTGTGACGGGGAGGAAGGCGAAAGTACCCCAAGGACCTGCTTCAGAGACTTTGAAGCTGGCGTTTTGCAGAACCTCGGTATCTGTATCGCGTAGACACTGCAAGGTGTCTGTTGCACTGGAACAGCTCGCGGCGCTTGCGAAGTCCTCGTAAACTTGGCTAGGTACGTCGCCATTATACTCGTATTGATGCGGAACCCATGGACTCGCAGCGATGATCTTTAAACGCGTTAGCTCATAATTAGTCTCATTTCGACTCGTTTTTGTAGAACCACTCACGTTCTGGAACAGCGATACATCCTGTGTACCGCCATAAGCCATCGCCTGGTACATAACCGCGCCAGCTCCAGCACTCTCACCAGCGATCGTCACACGGCTCGCATCACCTCCAAATTGTCCGATATACTTCTGCACCCATTGCAGGGCAAAGTTCATATCGAGGAGTCCCGCATTGAGCGCGCCATCGGCTTTGACGTCATCGCCTGGAAGAAATCCAAAAGCGCCCAGGCGGTACTGGATAACTACTGAGATGAAGGCATTGTTGTTCGTAGTTATGAACTCGGTAGGGTCTGCGCCTGTAGCCGAGAAGAGACCGTAGCCGCCGCCATCTGCAATATACATCAATATGGTGAGCGCATGGAGAATTGAGATCTCGATACTTACGAATCCAGAAGAAGACGGGAAGATTTGTCGCGTTTGATGGCGCATACACATTTAGGAATAAGCAATCCTCATTACCGAACCCAGAAGTAAAACCATACTCAGTCGGTGTCTCTGCACCTGCGCCTGTTTGGGGGCAGATTGGCGGATCGCTCGTTGCGGATTGAGTGGAGGTCCTATTGGTGATGGGGGCTTGGGGAGCCGCGAATCTAAGGTTTCCTAGCGGAGGAGCGGCATAACGGATTCTGCGCGATTAAGTTAAAGAAAAGCCAATGCGAGAATCGAAGATCGAAAACACACCCCTTGAAGACGTCAATATTGTTATTTGCGTCATGGGTCCCCTGATAGATTGAATATCCCAGATCAATTGACACGGTGGAGCGCGAAACCAACGGACGCGCAGTGACACCACTCAGCAGCGCAAGCGCGCCAACAAAGCCCTTCATCCTCGTTGCCCTCGTTGGGATGAACGCAAACTAATATCGCTGTGGTATGTATGAGAAAGCGTCCGCCCAAACTATGACGGACTAAAAGGCAAACAAAAAAACGAAGCGGAGGACGAGGACAACCCAGAGTCGTGGGAGCAGCGTCGTGCAAGCTTAATTACATCTGTTAGTGCGTTTGCTCCTCGCACCCACGTTCCTGGCCCACGGAGATTGCCTATTACACCACCTATAATTCTTTTGAGTCATACGTGGTGGACGAACAGTGATGGCGCAACGGCACTTTCTTTCTGGACATCCGGAAGAGGGTTCACGGCGCGGATATGCCCCTCTCCTTCTGCATGTAGTCTGGCCTGGTTTCGGTATGTAATTACCGCCAGTTCCGGTGCGGCGTGATGCGGCGTGAGGGTGAGTGTCAACGGCTAAAGGAGACCCATTTGAGTGCAAGACAGCGTTCGTGTTGGCCTTGCTGCGTTGGACCGGCACGGCAGCCTACTGCCGAGGCTGTTAACGGGGTGCATGCCGCAGCACGAAAAGCCCCTTTAGATTATTGTTTGACGCATAACACCTAGCGATATATCTGGACCGAATCTGTATTCGACGTCGCCGAACAGTTTTGCTGTTGATGGACCGGCTGATATGCAGAACATGGAGCCATTCCCCGGTCAAGTCTGCCATTTAAGACCCGTCTTTTGTCAGGAAAAGGGGAAGACGTTGCTCATCGTCAAGATGCGAGGCCCAATGTCCAGGCGCGTGGGTGCGTTCAGGACCGGGTTCTTGGGCCAATGACGGCGCTGCGCGAGTGTTGCAAAGTGTGAGTGGCCGTCAACCCGAGATTTTGATGTAGGAAAGACACGCGCTTGGTGGAGTACGACAAGCTACATGTGTCGAAAGATGTTAGGTGCGAGAATGGAATCACATAGCGCGGCAAACTTCCCGCAAACACCGGCCGCTTAGATACCAAGGTATGTTTGTGGTGGGATGGAAAATGAGTGCAGGTTATGTCCAATGCGTTCGGAGGAGCTGGCGATGTAGACGCTTGAAGCAGGGCAGGCCAAGTACATTCCCACCAATCACATTGTCCTTGCCTCTTTGCTGCAAAACGTGTTACAATCTTTATAGCACCCAATATCGTCTTTCTTACTTCTAGAGCTCCTAATGGTCCGTGGTCATGTAAAAATAATTCAGTATCTCATGAATCCGCTTCACATGTCGCCAGAGTGCGACGCTTGTGTCCGCGACTACACATACTGATACCCCTCTGGCCGAGCTTCATCGACTTTGTAACTCCGCTGTTAGAACCTAGGCCTCTCTATTAAGAACTCGCGCTGTAGTTACATTCTCAGACGCTAACATGCTGCATAGTCGCCACTCCAAGCTCCAAATTACATCACGCCTCTCAAAACCTTACTCAGGTCCAGTAACAACGAGCATTGAGATACCCACTAGTGACTGTGACCTTAGATTGAGCACGCCAGACGCTTGAGTAGTCGACGATGCTTGCTGTGCCTCATTGTCGCACGTGGAACATGACTCATATTACTGGAGTCAGTCTTCACAAGTATTTCTTCAGGGTTGACTGGCTCAAGCCTAGGATATGCTCCAGTCGAATGAATTAAAGCAATCTATATTTACAGCTTTTGGGCACTCCGTAATCATACAATCCGCAATTGGTTTACATGCCTTAAACTTTTGCCCCGTTTACACGTGCAAGGAACGCCAGTACCCATGCAGAAATGAAGAGAGACGCGGTCCTTTATCCGTGCTCCTGAACTCAAATCTCTGTTTCCCCTTGTTATACCCCGTCAGCCTTTCTCCCAGCCTCGCAATCCGCATCAGGCTTTGCACACCGGTCTTCCACAAGACATTCGTTCTACCACGAGGATGCAGGTCGGTCTAACATGAAGATGCTTTGGAATTGGTCGAAGGTGATCGGCATGTCTTTGCCATCTCCGTGCTTCCATGTAGCGTATCGGTGGATAGAGCTAGTGAGCTTATTCATGTTAGCGAGAGAGTTGGGAGAAATCTGGATCTCGAGAGGCCCGGAGGGCGTCTGAGTGCGGGCGAAGAACTCGATGGTGGGGGCGGGGGGGCCGTTGGTGTTGGTGGAGCCGTCCACGGTGGTTGGCTTAGAAACCGTTGGTTGCGCTGCACCTGCATGGTTAGCAAGGGTCATGGTAGAAGCGGCGCCTAGAGTACTGGAAGCTTGACAGGTGGAAGTGATCAGGATACCGAGCCTAAGCAGGTGCTCCTTGGTAGGCTGTTGAGTGGTGGGAGAATCTAGACCTTTTGATTTGACCTCACAGCTGCTCGACGTGACGTCGGACTCTACGGCTGGACTCTCTTCGTTATGAGTCGTAGCACCGCTCTTCGTAATCAAAGGTTGTAACAGTTCCTCAGAAGTATCCTGCGATGTTCCTTGTGGCGCGAGGGGCTCAGGCTCGCCTTCCCACAATTGTGTGGACTGGCGTTTGGACCGGCGCGTACTGATACTATCAGGCGACTCTCGTTCGAGGCTAATGTCCGGCGTCTGTCCAGCGCTGTGTTGAGAGGTGTCCACCTGAAGTTTGGGCGGAGGAATGCCCTCGTCGTCCGAGTCTGCTACGATAGGTTCGGAGAGGCGTGACTGACCGCCGCCTCGACCGCCTCGACCGCCTCTACCACCCCCACCGCCACGTTGCTTCTTACGCTGGTCGCTATGGCCGATGGTAAACGTTCCGTTTCCATGGCGCGTTCGCTTTCGCTTGGCCGAGAATGATGGAAGAGCATCGAGACTAGTCGTGACAGGTTCGGCCTTGGCTGCGGTGGGTGAACAATCAAGACGGCCTAAGGTCATGTCAGTGCATGTAAGAATGTCTGACTAAAAAGGATGGGCCACATTTAAGCGCGAGGGAACGTACCAGGGGATGTCATCGGTTGGTCGTCACCGTCGATCATTGACTCCTCCACGACAGGAGTAGATGTCGTATTCTCAGAAGCAGATGAGGCGATCTTGGTACAATCAATCGCAGCTACCTTCTGAGGCTTGATAGGAATTGTGGTGCCTTCTCTTTGTCAGTAAGCGTCTTCAGGAAAGAACTAGCCACAAGTATAAAGAAAACGAGCCAGTTAGCAAGCGAGACGCCCACAAGCCAAATAGCTAGAGGCCGTATGAGTGCGTGACACCAAGCCTCATATACTGATCTATGACCGTGACATCACAGTCTTTCCTTCGAAATCTATGCAATGAAAGTAAGCGATAATCATACCTTTTACAATCTCGTTCGCTGTAACTATCGCAGTCGAGTTTGCAGTATTAATCGGAGAAAGCGATGTAGCCTGAAGAGTGCCCGCCACTTTGTTCTGAGGACCTGTTGCTTTTCAATAACCTGACCTCAAGTCCCACTATTGACGATCTGCTGATTGAGCGGACATACAATACTCTCTGCATGCAAAGGAAGTAACCAAAGGAAAACATACCCTGAAGAGCGGGGAACCCTTGTGTAACCTGCCGTACGCTTTTTACAGGCATCCTCTTCCAGTGCCGATCAAAAAAGGGCCACTTGTCTTGGGCCCTGTTGGTAAGGGAGCGCACACGCTTATACGCTCTATCTAGCTTCTCGAAGCCTTCGCGACTCCTAATCGGTCGGCCATCCTCGGTTTTGCCGATCGGCTCGTAAAGATAGTTCTCATTGATCCACTCGGCGAGGCCGACATCATCAGCGTCTGCGCTGTCACTCAAGCTTTTCGCGATCTTACCGAGAGTTTCGAGGTCGATAAAGCCTTCTACTCGGTTAGGAAGATCCATGGGGGGCCTTTCGGTGCCTTCTAAGGTGAGGCTATTGAGTTCTTGGGAATGCATAGGCTGGGCCGTTTTGGAAGGATGCACGCCGTTTGAAGCGGGAGTTGCAAGGTGCGAAGGTTCAGTCGTAGAGGTTGCCCCAACCGCGCCTGGGTTAGTGGGTACTAGAGATGTATCAAGCGCAGCAGCCATTCTATCGATGGACTGTGATGTGAAAGTGATGGCGGAGACTATGACTGAAGGCGGGTGTGAAGAGTCGAAGTATCGAGAATTTTCTACCCAAGGAAAGTTGGGCGGCGCGTGTGTCGCTGGCCGGGACCGCGTCGCAAAATCGTCTGTAGATTGGAAGCACAGGGAGACGTCGTTCGCCTTCCTCGGTATTGGTCGAACCACTGCTTGATTCTGTGGGGTGGGAGATAGGTCAAAGCAAAAGAAACAGGGAGGTGCGAGTCTGTACTTTGCAGCACGGCTCGTTCCACGTGATATGTGCGTCCCATTCGCCACATTAGTCACCATCAACACTGTGGATCAGGTAGATGAGTATCCGTGCAAATCGTAAGCACAGCTTGTTCTATTGTACTTTATGAATAATGAGAGACAGTACGCATAACGTTCTGCTGATGATATCATGACGATAAAACTTTGCGCAGACACTAGGAGATTGTTCCATTGTTCAACGAGTATGTTACTATTAGTATTTGAGGATGATCTACTGAATGGACGTGTGGCTGAAAAGGAACACTCAATTCTATGCGATCTGAGACTTTGCCATGGAAGAGCAAGGACGTTATGCCCAAGAAGCTATCTTACGTGCACGTTAGGCGACCTACGTCCCAAAAAGCCTATAACCTGATGCACACATAACCCCGAATGCCGAGATACTTTTGGTCGACAGTGATGCCCCACCTTACAGAGCCAAACGTCCATTCACCGCAATACCAGTGCCCACCGTCGCTTCTGGGTCGAACTGAGTTCGCACAATACCCCCGGCCTCCACTGCCGCATCGCGATCGGGTAGTTGTCCATAGAAGTACAACTCGTTATCCATCTTCGTCTTCTTCATCTTCTGCTTGAGCGCTCTCGCGTTACTATATGCGCACACCAACATGCTCAAATCTTCGACGGATCTGATGCGGCGACCAAGAGGTTCGTAATCTTTTATCACAACCATGCGAAGAGCGTCATAAAGATAGGTATCGATGAGCCAACTATGTAGCTGTTGGTGGAACAGTTTCGATGATTCCTGCAAGATCGATGACGCCTCAGCTGCGGCATTCAGGTTTAGAACCCCGAATGGGCATGGGTTTAATTTAGCGATACTCATGAATGGACGGTCCGTCTTTGATGTTGGGTTGGATGTAGAACAGGTGGAAGGTATGTGTCGTTGAGCTAGAGCCCGCGAACCGTAAAGTGTGTTGGGTGCTTGGTGTTGGTGCTCAGGAGAAAGAGGCGCATTGCACCGCTATAAAGAAAGTCTGCGCCATGAACAGCTCCTGTGAAAAGCGCTCGCGCTTATACCGGGTTTCGGTGAAGGTGACGCCGTGATGACGAGAAACGATTGAGAACGTACCTACAAGATATCAAACAAACGAGAATGAAGACAACAAACCACCATGTCTCGAAGGGCTTGTGAATATCCGATCGCTAATCAAAGAGCAGCAATTGGTTGTAATATGCATGTGCCCTGTAAAAGGATCTGAAGCGGAAATAATAAAATTTGGGCACTTGGTAAGTTCTAGAGCGCAAATGCCTATTGGCGATTGAAGAATACCTCAAGCCTATACATTGTCCAATTTACATGGTTTTGCTTCCCATAATCTCACAATTGATCGCTTGGATGCGCACCTTCAAAAAGTGCGATTTATAGCCGCTCTTGGCTCCTCCGCATCGTGCCGTGCTTGGAAGGCGCATACATTCTTATTGCTCCGGATGTCAAACCCATCGCACTACACACCGTCATTGAACTCATAGTATTTATCCCAGCGCTAGGATATGTTAGCATTTATGTCAATACTTCCGAGGAACGTCTGCATCATACCTTGTCCCACGGCCGACTTTGATCAACGAACCTCAAGTCGGTGCCTACTCGAATCACATTTCGAGGGTCGTAGTTTAGTGTTGAGGCGTGTATCTTGCATCATTTCAGTATCTTTTGCAATTATCGTCTACCATAGGTGGGATCACATACAGTATACGGCGTGTGTAATACAACGTCCCCAGCTTCGTATGCTGTCACTAGCCATCGCCGTGAGAACATATCGGAGTACTCCCGAGGGCCATCAGCAAGTAAGCCAGTTGACAGCATGTTCTGGTTGAAGGCATTTTTGGCCTCTTCTTCAGTGAGCCCGCTATCCTTGGCCTTCTGGGTAAACTCTGCCTCGATCTCTCGGCCAAGTGTGTGACCTATGGAGCTGTCAAGAGCTGCTCAATTTGTTTCAAAAAGCAACGTGCTTGCCATTTTCTAGGTAGATGAGGCCCCCGCCTGTCAAGCTTATGTCTCCGATAGGCACCCACGCAGTAAAGCTCGTTGGCTCGCCGTGTCGAAGAAAGATCTGGTCGTAATGTACGCCGATGGCCTTGTTCCCAGGGGTGTTATTCCTCAGTAAACTCCTCCGGATACCCAGCGTATTCTCTCCCCATCCCGAGATTCGAGCGATCATATCTTTGAGTACCGGATGCTTGCAGAACGTCTCTTTGTACCAATCGCGGTAATGCGCCTCGAGCGCTAAATCGACAAACTTCGTAGCAGTATCTGCACCAGGCCTGCCATTTCCATCAGCGGCGCCAGCACCGATCCCAGGATAATCAGCTGGGCTTTTTTCAGCATTGAAGATGCCCTCAACCGGCTCGGTTCCCGGTTTCAGCACGCCACTTGGCTCCAGCATCTTAAAGTACTCTTCACGTGCTTTGAGGACGTCTTCACGCGGCAGCAGACCCTTTAAAAATACGTAGCCATCCTCCTTGTATCGACGTCGCAGCTCCTCAAGCGGTAGATCAGGGCTGCTCGGTAACAAGGCGCCGACTTGATTCGGACGGAGAAGTCCATCGTTCACGAAGAGCTTTTTGCCGTTGAAGCTAGGCACATCCCCCTCTGGCGATATAGCATGAGGCATGTTGTAGGTTCAGTGGCGTGGATATTGCAATGAACACGATAGAAAGGTGAGGGCAGAATGTGGTCACCTTGGCCAAGGCTAGAAGAGCGAAGTATTACTCGAGTGCGCTCCACAGCCTCGATGTTGGTAAAAGCCAACGCACTGTTCGGTGAAAGTTTACTCCATCGGGGCGATGATGTGACGAGACTAGGCGAATATTTCCTCTTCCTAACGGTGCAGATCGTTAGCCGACTGAGGGGTAGACCCCGCTTCCACGAACCGAATCGTTACTACAGCGCTTCTGTCAGTGGGCGTACCTGCATTTGCTAATCAGAGATATGACTAAATCCTTTCCTCTGATTGGGCCCGCCACTTTATCACGGCGAAATGTTATGGGGTAGAGTGGGTGGCGCCCGTTCGATGCCAAACCCGTAGCCATTTTCGAATACCTCCAAAGCTCTGGCTCCGCACAAGCTGGAGGAGGCAATTATCTCCGACAACGCGTTTCCATCATCTGAGGCCCTGTTGGAGCTACGAGTCAAAATGCCATGGTATGTCAGACCTCCTATTTACCTCACTGGTCGCTAAAGTCAGAAGTAACCGTTGCCGCACGCGTCATTACCGATGTAAATCTTTCCTTGTGTAGACAACAAGGCGTAGTCACTGAGGCCGTTCTAGGTGATAGAAAGCGGCCTAGGTGCAATAGATGCGAACAAGCCAAAAAAGAGTGCATCTATCAGACCGGCAGGCGCTTTCGGCGATCGTCCATACAAAAAACATTTAGCAACTCCCAGGAATGGGTCTCGCTACCACCTAGAAGTATGCATAATTCATTCCCGCTTGTGCATAACCTAATCCATCTAAAAGTACAATTTCTCGATAAATCCCACGAGATCCGTTCTCAGTACGAGGGTGATGCCGTGCACGACCCTTCGATGAGTCCAACCGTTGCACGGGGATACTCAATACATGACAGTCCTACGTCGAGCGGCCGAAACGGCCAAACCACTTCCTCTTCTGGCATCAGCCATACGGAGGGTCTTACTGTATTATCGCTACTCAACTCGGAGTCTCCAACTGGTTCACAGCCACCGTTATCGGCCCCTCCTCCTACATCATTTGGGTTTCCTATGCCGCCTATACCCCAAGGGTCGGATGGCACATTCACGTTTGTTTACGATCAGCCACCGGGCGAACCAGTGCTATGGCCACTAGGGAATGAGCAGGAAGCAATGTTGCTCCAGCATTACATTGAGCACGTTGCCCTCTTCGTGCGTTTGTGAGATTTTCATTCAGACTTAAACTAACCGTCTTCAGTTCGACATGATCGACGAGAGGTGCCACTTTGGTGTACATGTTGTTCATCGCGCCAAAAACAATAGCACCTTGATGAACGCTATACTCGCCTTATCTGCGCGACAGCTTAGTCGCACCACAGATTTTGACCCTTACGTTGCTGATGCATACTACCAACGGTAAGTAGCCCCGGAGCCAATTACCAGTTCTGGGACACTTGCTCAATCGTACTTCTACTTCTAGATGCTTCGACACGCTGATTCCAGCGCTCAATGACAATGTCGCTATCCGTGATGAGTCGCTTATGGCAGCGACCATCATCTTGCGTCTACTGGAGGAGATGAACATCTCGATTATCGGCTCTGATCCACAAGGCCACCTGTTCGGTACCCAAGCCATCATGCGTGCAGCTGAACAATCGTACGCTGCCGCCATAGGTCCAAGTTTCAGACAGGCTATCTACTGGGCTGCTTTTCGTCAGGAACTGTGGATCTCCCTCATGACTCAACGCGCTTTCCAGCTGCATATATTCCCTGCAGATCGCTCGATTGGTCCAGCTGACGACTCTATATGGGCTACACGTACGATTGCGCATCTCGGAGATGTGTGCAACTTTGCATTCGGCGAAGAAAGACATAGTGTTTTGCGATATAGTCAACTGATGGACGAGAACAAAGCTTGGAGGACGCAGCGACCTAATAGCTTTGATCCTTTCTTCTATCGGCAGGATCGGGATGTGAGTGGAAGGAATTTTCCAGATATCCGCTTTCATGAGAAGATGCATGTGATGGGCTATCAGTACAACACTCTCGCCCATATGCTTCTGGTGGTTCATGATCCAACGATTCCTCAACTCGGACCTTCACACAAACAATCACGCGCTGCTATCGATGTATGTCCCATAATTGGTAAATGCTTACCATTCATTGATCATCATACAGCGAATGGTGCAAGACGACGTACGCGGACTATGCGGCGTCGCACAGTCAAACGCCAAAGTCTTTCCCTGCAAATTTGTCGCTTGCTTTGCAATTGCACTAGGTAAGTCAAAAAAGCGTTCTTGTCCATATTCTTTTCTAATATGAAACATTTGGCGATCGATTCAATGTCCGCGAGGATCAAGAGCGTTTACGTGAACTGTGGTATTCCTGTGAGCGGTCTCACGGATTTCCGCCAACTACTACGATACGGCAACTCGAAGAGTCATGGGGATGGCCAGGTCAATGACTAGCATATTGAGATGTACAAAGTTGGAATTCAATACGATACAGCTTCGTTGCTTGCGTCTGCACGACGCATATTTTATGCATGTATCATTTGGCAAGAGGAATGTCACAGTTCTATCTACAAGCAGAGTCCAACCACTCCAGAGGAGCTTCGGTATGTCCAATTCGGCCACCAACTCATCACTCACACATTAGCTTGCTATCCCCAATAACCGCCCCACCTATCATATCCAAACCTTCCCATCTGCGAATCACCGTAATACGGATGTGGACTAAGATAGTATCCTTCTCCCGTATAGATATCTTCATTTCCCCAAGATGAAACTGAATCGTCTGAAGTATCCTCGGTGACAGGCTCGGTATTCCTCTGTGGCATACCGCGAGGGTCAATTCCTCCTATTGGCCTCATATCTGGCATTCTGGGAATATACTGGCCAAAACCTTGACCTTCGAAGCCTCTAAAGCCTGGATTTAAGCCCGGCATTCCTCGAGGGGCTTGGTAATGCATCTCTCTTGGTATTTGGCCCGGCATTCCTCTGTGCGCTGGGCCCAACCGTGATGGTCCCAAGTTGTTCCATGGGTTTGGAGCGGGGTTACGATAGCCCTGCTGCTATCCAATCTTGTGTAGCCAACGAGGGTGCGGTCTGCCGATCTTCTCCAGTCCCGGCCTAATTTCACCATATTTCTTTGTAACAAATTGCAGAACTTCAAGGGCGCTTGGCCTCGTTTTCACGTTTGTTCCATACGCGCTATAGCTTCATTTAGCACATTTGAGTATCCTGGCGCTGGTTCCTTGGGGTTGCGGTGATGAGCAACTTGGGTGAGGGTGCATAGCCAGCCTATGATAGCTCCAAGCTAACAAGCGGCTAGTGATGTAAGGCAGCCGTAGTAGGCAACTGAACTTACTTGCCATACATCGCTGCGGGCAACGTACGCCGGTGCTTCTGGAGGTGTCCATCCATCAGTCCTGAATGAGTTTTTCTTGCGCTTTTTTTCCTCGTCGTGCCAGATGTGTTTCCGGGCTACTGCACATCCAAAATCACCGACCTTAAAGATAAGATCTACATCTTGCCCTGGTCTGGTCCCCCTCATTACGAGAACATTCGCAGGCTCGATGTCTGCAGGTTACAGCGCGAAGTCAGCTGAGGTCTTGCACCGCAAGAGAATCGGGTGCATCTCACCTCGATGCCACACTACATTCCAATCGGTCTTATACTTCTCCCCGTTTATGATCTTCAAATGTGCATCCTTATCCGGACCAAAATCGCAGTAAGTAAGCGCATCGAATAGCTGGATAAACCGCTGCCAAACGTCAATTTCATTGATCAACTCGTTAGTCGCCCGTCTCTGCCTAATAACAAGATCCAGTCCAGCCTCAGTACAATGCTTCATGTATATACTCGCCGCCCCCATCATCCTATCCACATAATGGTCTACCATTTCGGTGATGTGAGGGTGCGGTAGTATTGACAAGTGCTTGAGAATTACGATTTCCTGGTTGAGTAATTGGTTCTCGATGAACTCGCGTATTGCAATTTTCTCGATATAAGTTTTCCCCGGGACATCGCGGTCTTCGACCTCATTGATCCCGCCGTTGAAGCCACCGTCGTTTTCCTTGAGTGCTCTAATTCTTTTCCAGCGGCGCTCGGGCTGGGTCTGGAGGCCGTAACTTGGGTGTTTTGGAGGCATTTTACTTTCACAATATACAAAGTCGTCAGCGTGCGCAAAACGTGGGAGACCAAGGTGTGAGCGGGCACAATAAGCGCAACGTTTTGTCTTTGCTTTATTTCCCATCTTATCATGGGCCTCGAACATTGAATTTGAAATGTACCCGCCGTCGTGTGAAGCTGCTATGTGCTGATGCGGGCTCGACCTGTCAATAGACGGTGTTTTGTTGGCCAGAGCGACAGACATTTGGCGTACGGGAATCCGTGATAATCTAAAAGCGGTACCAATGCCACAACTTCAGCCTCCGTAGCATGTAATGCTGAGCTACCTTGAGTATGAGTGTGCATCAAGTCCGAAGGCTTGCGACACGTACGCATGCCAGAGATATTCACATCCCCAGAAGACAACACTTCCCGCACACGTGCGCTGAACAGTGAGCCTCATTGGAACTAGAACTTCGATCTTAGTAGCTACGTAAACTAGTGTACAAAAAACTACGGATTTCTAAAATGACATGTCCGAGTTTCACTACGCACTGTGACCCGTATCGGGAATGTACAACTGCACCGATGCTGACGTCAGTGCGACTGCGAAACGCTTACTTGATGCACAGCTGAAAACCGCTCAGATTGTTTTTCGCCTGCTATCAAACAAGAGCTGGATCATTATGATTATCATGTTGCAGTTCTGCGCAAAATCGCGTAGTAGTTCCAGAGTAAAGTAGAAGTTACCAGCTTGATATGGAGTTCACCTTTTACCGCCCCAACATTACCATTAAAAAAATTCTTTCTGGATGTAATAGGAATTTTCTATTGCTCGCAACAAGCTCTGTTCGCAGCTCTGCCGATTTCAAGGCGTGTTCCGCTGAAGAATAATATAAGACGGGCTGAGGTACAAGCGTTAGGCATTAAAATTCAGCCAATCAGCGCGAAGTCGCCGGAAGCCGACAGCTCTCAGCACCACCCAAAACCCCCACGACCACATCAGCTCATCTTCATCCTTCAAACCGCAAAACAAGCTTTAAGATCATTCGGAACAGTCCTGGCTCCCGAAAAAAGGTTCTCACTTCCTGCACAGCGGCTTCGCAATCAGTAGGGCAGAAGCTTATTCAAGGCTCAGACATTACCGCGCGAAGTCCGACGGACTCTCACGCCTAAGATGCATCCAGGTCCCAGCACGCTATTGGTTCATTCATCCCGGCAGCATTACGCAGTTACCATTTCCGGTTAAGCGTCCGGAACTCTTGGGCTATGTCGCTGTGCTTGGCCTGGATAGAAAGGAGCGATGTGGGATGCCTACACGGCATCGACGTCAAGTTCCAAGAACTATACATATGCTCGGTCTTGGCTTTCTCTTGGTCTATCAATTCTCTAGCCCCCAGCCGTTCTTGACGATCGTTGGTATCTGGACGCTTGGCTTCACGGTTTCTCACTTTTTCGATTTCTATCTTGGATTCGTATATGGTACTTGAGAGGGTTAGATAAGATGAAGAGGATCAATGATCTCGATAAGTATGGAACTCGTCACTGTATTCGAAAATTTCGTGCTAACATCGAGTAGACATGAGACGGAATTGAGCGACCCGATGGTCCCGTGGTTCGTCTCGCCTTTCAGAGCTTGGAATGAAGACCTCGGTTCGTTCTCGCCGCGAAATGAGGCCTCGATACTGGAACTCTTCTTCGACCTCTTCTTTGTAGCAAACCTCGCCACGTTCACGCAGTACCATGCCATCACTAACATGTATAACTTCTGGTCCTATGTCGCCTTCTTCTTCGTCTTGTGGACAACTTGGTTCCACATTGTCTGCTTCGATGCGCGCTTCGCTGCCGATTCAGTATGGGAAAGGACTTGTAAAGCGCTTCACTTCTGCGTCTTTGCCGCGTTTGCACTTGTGGGCTATAAATTTCAACCAGTTGCGCCGGATCCAGAAAAGTCAACACCGCATTGGGTAAGTTGATGGCGTCACGTACGAATAGCGAACTACTTTAGTATACTAACGTGTAACAGGTCTACCGATTACTCTGCTGGGTCCTCTTCTCTAGCCGTCTTACGCTTGGGGTTCAGTACCTCATTACCACTATCATCCTCTCGAGAGGCAAAAACAAACGGCTTCAACTCCTTAAACCGCTTGCTCTGCAAACAGCCCTGTTTTTTGCCGCTTCTATGGTTTTCGGCGGTCTTTATGCAGGTTTTCCTAATAGACGATCTGCTATTGCTGGCGATATTGGAGCAATGTATAGCATGATTATAGTCGAGCTTTTTGGTACGATCGGAATCTCTTCTATTTGGAGAAAGCTCTCCTTTAGAGCTACACATATTGCAGAACGACTCGGACTTTTAGGCTTGATCATCATTGGTGAGGGTGTTATTGGGACTACAAAAACGACTACTCGTCTCATGGGCAGACTAGGCGTATACTTTGAAGGGTGCGGGCTGATCTTCGCCATCATCTTGATCCTTGTAGGTCACCATCCCTACAAAGATATGCGGCATACTGACTCGCTGCACAGATTTTCATGTGGACGCTATATTTTGACAACCTACCCAAACACCGCTTTGGTACCATAAAACAACAGTTCTGGATGGCGCTTCACTTCCCTTTACATCTTTCGATCCTAGGAGTCGCCGAAGGGGCACAGCACATGGCGTTGGCACGCTACCTCTACAGATGCGCCGAAGATTTTGTCGAGAATACGTGGCGTGCTTGTGTGGGCAGTCACCTCGACGGCACAAGTCTCGCTCATAACCTCACCTGGAGTATCGACCATTTCAGATTAAATGAGTCTGCGCGGGGTAGCGAGGCTCTCCATCTCGTCGCAGAGCAGATACAATTTCTCGGTAACCTGACAAACGTGTGTTCTCCGGCTAATACTTCGAACCTACATAATGGACAATACGGTGTCCCAATCGCCTTCCGAGAATTTCTGAAACGCGGTGTCAGCGCTATGTTCCAAGCCTTCGATCTCGACATCCCACAAGAAGGCCAAATGACCTACGGATTCGATGTAGCAGCACATTCTTGGGTCGTCGTCTACACCTACTTTTGGTCTGCCATTATCCTACTCATCGTGTGCCTCACCATCTCCTCACTCCTCGCCAGTACCAACAAAAAGGGCCCCGTCCACTGGAGCAGCCTCCGGTGGATCGCGGTGGGAACACGCAGCGTCATGATTGTCTTCTCCCTTATCATGTTGATTGTGGGCTTGGTGAGCTACGAATGGATGTACAAGTATCTGAGCTCCCCGTGGGTGTTGCCTACTGTTGTGCTTCAGCTCTTCATTGTTTGTTTGGGCGACAAGGTCTCCAAGATTAAGAGGAGAAGAGAAAGCAGAGTATTCCGGAAGTTGCCAGAGAAGAATGAGGAGAGGGGTGAAGATATTGAAATGGAGCCGACGAATGCATACGGCTATCGGGCGTCGCGGGCATTCGAAGTGGAAGAGTAGACTTCAGCTTCATGTGCGTCGGATTCAAGGAATAGGGACTGCGATATGTAATCAGGCATTGGTGCAATTTGGTCTTTCCAGGATATTATCAAGCGTGGGCTTGTTTCAGAGCACCTTTGGGAAGAGATGGAACACCTGATTTGGACCTTATGATGTTAACTGATGATTTGCTCGCCGCACAAATATCGAAACAGATTACAACAATTGTACGATTCGAAGGGTTTGGTACGACAATTCGCTCTACCAGCAACGAGTCACACATTAGCGATTGAAAAGGTTAGAAGGTATTTTCCTCGACCGCTCCAAGCGCTGGATGCTAGTTCTTGTCTTTTATCTTTACCTTTATTCATCTCGTTCTCGGTTCTACAGTTTATACCCACCTTAGATTTCTTGAATCATCAATTTACAACCCGCATCTCCCCGTAGCTACTCACCACACTGCTTAGGACGCGCTTCTTTCACCGTATATGCACCAAGACCCTTATAAACTGGCGCAAGCATCCCCGCGCAGCAAATTTCCAATACTCACCATTTCTCTGTAGCCCCTCCGATAAATGGCCTTGCTGAAAGAGTGCTTCTCACCTCAACGGAAACATCGACGCCCATTCTCTTGGTCTCACTCCTTGGGCATCCGGGTGGCCCTCGAACCCTACAACAACGTTATTTCACAGCATGTCTGCGACCTCCGAGTCATCCGAATCTGCAGACATACCTCATATCCTGGTGCTAGCCTTGAATGTTCCTATTTTCGCTCCACCCTGCATGCGCCAAATAAATATGGCCATCTACCCGCACGGTGTCGTCACCGGCAGTGCGCTCATCGATATGGCGGACCACCTCTCAAGAACTGTCCTCATTTCCGATTGGGCGATGACCCTCCGGCTCCAGTATCACTACATTGGCCCTTTCATTCGGATCAACTGGCTCGGTGGCATTGCTATCAAGAGTGAAGAGGATATAATCTTGTTACCCTGGGCGCATCAGAATTACTGCGCGATGAATCCGATGCCGCTGACTTCGTTCTCGTCGCAGATTCTTTGGGTCCCGGGGTTAGAGCCGCTGCCGGGGTGGGACGACAGCGCAATTGGAATGGATGTGGTAGAGCCCGTGTGGGACAAGAAGAGGGAACAAGAGATGTTTGATGGGGCAGATATGTATGCCCGGACCGGTAAGAGGAGGGGTAAGTGTTTAGGTGTATTTGAAGTCGGGATTGGGTGAGATCTACCTGGAAGAGAGAAAGAGCATTTGAATTAGAATACAGATGGAGGATGCCGGTTGCATGGAGAAGAACAGCGTTGGAGTAGAAGAGGTGCTAGACGATGTATTCATTGCACAGAGAGAGGACGATCCGATGGAAGAGCACTAGCGCCGTTTTGGTGCGGATCAACTGGCGCAGGACTTCTTTGAGATAGGACGAGAAGCGCAGGGGTACTTTGAGGGTCGAAAACGTGCTGGAGAAGAGCGAGACAATTGCATGGGCGGAGGATGATAAGATGGAACAGCTCGAGCAGCACCATTTCGACCTACGAGGACAATCGTAGGAGTCCTTTCAGACATCAAGAGAAGCACAGGAGAATGTTGACAAGGAAGGACGGGTCGTTGAGGTCATAGACTTGGAGGACGATGTTGCCCAGACCGAGCTCGATGACACTCCAAGGGGCATGGCTAGTCCTTAGCCTCAATAGCACGATGCTGAGCACACTTGCATGACTTACGGGTTGGCCGTCGCAGAGATGAGGAAAGGTTGTAGTGGGGAGGAGATGGAGCGACCTGGCCGTTCTCTAACCAGATGTAGATAGTTTTCGCGAAGCGCATGTGAGGATGAAAGAATTGCCTTTGAATTTGTATGATGCCCGGTTTTAGCCTCTCTCAGCTCATCTTATCAACGCATACCTGACCCATTATACCTTCCTTACCTGCTTCAAAATAGCTATTAGCTGACATAAATAGCCCGTGAAACCGTTACTGTTTGCTTTGAAGCTCGGTCGGAGTTGGCGGGGTGTACGGTTCAAGTACGGCGGCGCATAATGTCCGATCCCCGAAGACAGTCGTTAAGCGCGTCATTTGTCATTGCCTTTTATTATTGTCCGAGAAGCATGAAGTAGAGTGCTTATAAGTGATACTTCTAACACCTCCGAGAGGCTTGTGAGTGTGGCTTAGGCGTGTGAGGCACAGGGTGGTTGTTGGGTCGCACGAGAGATGTAGCGCTTAAAGGGGAAGGTTTCGCACTGTAGGTCACTACCCTGGGGCAACGGTTAGATTTGGTGTGGCTTCCGCGCGAGTCGGAGAGTGTGAAGGATGAGGCTTGCTTGACACAATGTACTCAAGATGCTGAGACCACGATGGGGACGCTAGATCTAGAATTGCTGGCCAGATTAAAAGTAAGAAGTGGGATGTATCAGGGGTCTCTTGAAACTAGGCAGTTGATGCGATACAGAGTGGTGGAGAAGATGGTAGATAGAGGCCGACGGCTCAATAGACAAGCGACATGAGCAACCATTGCAGATGCAGAAGGCGTTCTCCGCACACATCGAGTACGGACCGTAGTCAAGAAATAGACCCTGGAAGAGATGTAAAACCATATGGAAAGCATACCTACTTCTGCAAATATTGAACGCCTGCCGTTTGCCCCATCTGTCAATCGGCGAAGGATTGACTGGGCATGTCTAGGAAACTTGTCGCGTAGCTTAATCCTTCACATCCTTGAGGTTCCAGTCTGCTGCATCGTAATCAGTCCTCCCCATTGTGGATAAGCAAGAATCAAAGTACATTGAATTGCCGAGATTCTCCTTTGCAGTGCGTTGTTGCGAGATTGCTATGTAGGTTCATGCAGGGGTGCTTTACTGTTATGTGGGCCGGTCCTAACGGTCGGGTGCGTTACCAATGCAAGAGGGGTGGGATTCTGCCTTGAAGGATGCGCGCCCTTGTATCTTGTAGCGAGGCGAGAGCTCGTAGGCAGAGCACGGCATATCTTCCACAACGATGAGAGACTAATTATTCAGGGATTACACATGATAGCACTGGTGACAGGATCATGAAAGAATTAGATTGTTAACGAAGAGGGTTGATGTGGTGTTCCGGCGTAAATGCGGAAAACCTTGCAAAAGAGTCCAAGTGAAAGATTCAACGATAGCGCACGTCCTTGACGACCTTTGGTGGTGTCCTACATGACTACTCCGGCTTGGTGGCAGAGCTAGCTAACCTGTAGGCGCGGGTTTCCTTGTGAGAGCGAGTGCGAGTGTGAGGATGAGCGGTGTTGCTTAGGTGTGGGAATAGGAGCCAAATCCATCGACTCCATCATTCCACTATCGTACAGAATTGGCCGGCTGGACGGAGAACAGAGGAGACGAGCATCTATGCGCGGGGTGAGACTTACTGAGATCAAGACCACGCCTAACTAGGTGTTCCACTTTCCGCAGATCATCTATATGTGCCTTTTCATCTCACTGTGGCGGGTTCGGGAAAAAGCCATCGACACCCCTAATGATCCTGCAAAGCCGCAATTCAATATTGAGGCTGTGGAGAGTGATGACAGCAGCCTCGCATAGAAACGGTCTCGGGATCATTACTATTACTGAACGCAACTATCAGCGTCATGCGCTGGGCGATGGGCCTCCCAAGGCGTAGTGGGACGCCTGCGGCAAGTGTTTCTCATAGTACAACTTGACACGTACGGACTCGACAACCAACGGCGGAAAGCGAAGGGGATTCGGGCATGGTATGGCGTTCAGTGTTGCAGGCATGGCTGACAAGGGTGATCATCAGCAAGCCGTATCGTCACATTAAGTTTCCCCGCGAAATGCTCAAAGAAGCAGTTGACAGCGCATGTCCAGTTTGGGTATTGTATCGCCGTACGGTCAACTGCACTGATGAGAAATGGACGAGGACGTCGAGCCGAGCAACAGGGGCTTGCCTCGGCTGGTAAGATGATCTATGTTGCATTCGGCGTTAGCGTGACTAAAATTAGACGAGGCAGTGCACGATCGCCCGCCGCATGTGCACGCCCTAGGCGAGCATCGTGAAATGCCACCGTCAAGGCTGAGGAAACCAGCTTGCCGCTGGCCACTTCATTTCGTGCGAATCTTCGCGGCTGCATGTGTCATTTACTTTGTGCGCTGGGGCTGATGCCCAGCGCCCCAGTGCCTGCTGAGGGCCCGGATGGTGCTGCTTGGTATCAGGTCTTGGTGCAGGGCCACCGGACAGGCCATAGCGGACTCCTCTCGCAAGTCCTCTCGCGGCGCAAGCCTCACGGAAGCTGGAGCCAACACCTAACCAACAGTGTGCGACCGATCCTTCGTGACAACGCCGCGAACTCGGTTTCCATAGCTCCCTAAATAATCGCTGATGAACTCCAATCTCCGACGAGGCGTCTCGCTTTCGTCCCTGAACGAGTATCACATCGCTTCGCCCGCTCCGCCCGCTCCGCCCTACTCGTGCCGCTCGTAGAAGCGTCGCACGGGACTGCGAGACTTGTGCACACATCATCCTCACCCCCTCAAAGCATAGCCTTTTCCCATTCTTACACATATCACCGTAGCCTTGCCCGTCACTAGCCTCCACCCATGTCCGGGCCACTGACCAGCCATATACACCCCGTCCTATCCTACCCACGCATACCACATTCCTGGATCTCGCCCTTCTGGAATTTGCCTCTCCACCAATCTCGAAGCTGGCAATTGGATATTGAATCTGGCTGAATATCGTCGCGTGCAGTAGCGCAGCCTTCGTCGCCGCTGAGGCTGCATACAACCGTTGCTGCACCTACACCTGGCGTGCCCACCCCTGCACCTCACCGTTCCAGCAGTTAAGCGTCGAATACGGACCCGCATCCGACATTATACTTTTACTTTTAGAATGATACCTGCCGCCCAGCTGCTGACGGCTCCATCCCCTTTTGCCAGCTATAAACCAGACGATCTATCGTATTCGGCACGCCCACTGATCTCATCAAGCTTCATCTTCCTGCAGGTCGACCGCGATCTGACACACCAAGACGAACAGCGCATGGCGCAAACACCACCTAGGCCGCGGAGTCGAAATACTGACACACATGGCGAGCTATGGTTAAGCATGGGCAATAACGCGCGGCGTGAGCCAGATCCGTCCGCCTACGAAGCTACATCGCGCCGTCACGTCGCTACCAGATCAATATCGCCGAGCCGCTTTCCCCAGGTCCCGGTGATATCGACGAGCGAGGCATTGAACAAACCACTACCACCATCTCCTGGGGCTGAGAAAAAGCGGCGCACGCCTGCATCATTGCGAAATCTTATTCGACGCCATCCCTCTGGCGAACATGACCCGACGCATTTGCAACCCGGACCCTACATGCACCACCAACGGTCGTCCTCGGCATCGAATGGCCAGCTGAGCCCCGACCCATACCAGTATAACACTCGTCACTCCTCCCGTAGTATGCCTAGCTCGCCGCTTGAGTACACTTCAACCCAACCCCACGCTTCATATCATCCACCCGCCATCGCTCGCTCTCACTCTGCTGCCGCAAACTACGCAGATATGCCCCAATACCAGGCTTATTCGCCTGCCACTCAGGCTTCACGAGAACAACGCTCAGTCTCGATGGGATCTAGCTTTGAGCCACCTCTCCGCAGCTCTAGCACCTTCCCGGAGACGACTTCTTCCATTTCAACACCACGTGGTTCTATCTCTCGCAGGCCACGACCACACACTTCTTGGTTGTCTCCCACCGAACCTTTCCAGGACGCTTCAGAAGTCGGTCTATTCGCAGCAGCAACTTGCGGCCTACCAGGCGGATTCGATCCACTTTCACCCACGGAAACTCCCCATCTGCAAGGCTCTCTCTTCGCCCGAGACCGTCAAAATGACAGTATACCTCTTCTAACACAGACCTCGCGATCTCAACAGGCCAGCGGATGGCAACCCATGCCCGACGAATATGTTCCCCGACAGGCATCAAGCGAAGTGACGTTCTCTAGTTCCGCACTGCCATTACCACCACTCTCTTCACCTCGCCAATCGAACATGAATACAATTAATTTGGAGCTGGAAAGATTGGGGTTGGCGGAAGAAGAGCATGCGGACGATGAATTACCAAACTACGCGCAGAGCCAGGCTGAGATGAGCGAATTGAGGAGAAGAGAAGCCGCAGCTAGAGCGAGGGAGTTGGAAGCGAGATGGAATAACTCGCGAGGTTGGAGGAGTCGGTAAAGACGAATCGGGGTTGGACTTCACGTTCATGCATTCGTTGCTCCGTTTCTCGACCATAGCAACATCAGCTTTCGGTCTCATTGTTCGATTCTCCGCATTGATACCCTCGCTTATTATCATTTACATTAGGATTTTGGGTGGATCATTTTCTGCAGAGATAATTCTGTATATATTGTCCTGTGCGAAGTCTTATGCAACAAAGTAGAAAATTGCACATATTGATATCACTCCACACATTTTCGTTCAACTCTATTGTCTTTGGATGTTCTTCAGCATACGTTATCTAGCAACCCGTATTAATTTTCTCCAGACAAACCCAGAAGGCAGTCTAATTCACTAAGCGCATGACGACATCGCCCATTGCTACACAGCGGCTATTGAATACTGTACCAAGTCAGCGAAGATCGCTCACGGCAATTTCTCATCTAGCAATATTCCCCTTCCCTCGTGAACAACCCTGGCGCCCCGCTGTCAATGTCGGCATGAAATTATTGTCTCTCGCAGTCAGAAATCTCACAAAGCAGATCTCCACTTCTGACATGCATCAAGATCAGCATAGCGCAACTATCCATCGGTATCTAATCGCCCAAATGCTAGACATTCAATATACGTCTTGTCCGCGTAAATTTCCCAATCCATCCCTCGGCAATGGCACCAAAACTTGATTTGCGCTCACAAAACGGGTAAAACGTTGCATGTGGGAAGTTTTGGCCCCTGCATCTCACAGTTACGAGATCGACGTTGTGTGATTCGCGCCAGGGATGGTACTAGGTGCGGTAAGTGCACCGGATGGAAAGGTTTGTAGGAGGGTAGATGTGAAATCCGCCTTGAGATCAGCCTTGATGCTTTCTGTGCGCCCCGTATGCAGTATGCCGCTTCATCCTGGTAGGGCGTAGGCATGAATTCGCGCTAGTGCGTACTGGATTGTCAAAAACGGGAACTAGTTGCAATGTACCAGAAGATCACTGGGTGCTTGAAAGATAATGACCTTAGCTTTTGCTAAATTGCTTCTACGCGCTTGTTTGTAGTACTGAGCCAGGGGTGTCCCGTGACTAGGTAAGGATCTTAATGTATCATGTGATGAAAAGGATTTTCGGGGTTACACCGCGGTGCGAGGTGGAATGATGTGACAGGTACGTATCTAAGGAGACTATACCGTATCAGAGACTTGGATTGAATGTTGAATGCCAACCTGCCGCTTCAGACACAAGAAAAGCCCTCCTAGTGCAGATGCATGCATAGCAGCCCAATTAGGCTACACAACTTGATACACAAGGCATCTGCCTATGCCTAAAGACACCTCGTCCCCGCTATGACGATCTCGTATGACTTAAATGTAAGACATTGATAGAAGGCTTGTGGGGTTGCCAAATTACCGACCACATGCTTTGGGGGCCGAAAGCTTATAGTAAATCTCCGTATGCTCCGTGGGCTTCATATAATCCGAATAAGCAAGGGATGGCGCGCTCCCTTTGCCTAAAGCTTCTCCATATTATTGATTAGCTGGTCATATATGCGACCCTTAGATAGATGAAGTAGTGGGGCAGTGTACATGCGTGGCGATCTACCCAAATCACCTCTCCATACCCAAAAATCTGCCTTCTTCAGCTACTCAAGGGCATAACGTTAGCTGTTCAATAATCTGATGTGACCGAGCATGCGACCCTCTGTTGGAAAGCAGTATGGAGAGGCTGTGAAATTCGCCACTCGGACTTAGTATTGGTATCGATAGAGGGTGGTATGCAGCGACGCCCAAAGATTTCCCGAAGCTAGTAAGGGCTTGCATAGCTAATCGATAGCACGTGGCGACCTTTGATGCGACCACAAACCAAATCGAATACCTTCCAAGAGAATTTGCCACTCGAAAACAGTGCATACAGCTAAAGAAGCCTGTCTGCATATGCAGCTCAGCACAGCTTCAGATAGCAAGGGGAATCAGCACCGACGGACACGTACTCGAAAGATTAAATCCCACGAATGAGATAATTGTCTTGTCGGATGGTTCCTGCATGCGACGAATAAGATAAGGGTGCGGTGTAAGTTGAGAGGGTGAGGTGATGATAGAGGAGGGGTTAGGGGGGCTGTGCAAGAAAAAGTCTGACGCAAAGCGGGCCGGAACGAACGAATATGCAAGCAACGTCAAAATAGAAACATCACCGAACTGTTTTCTTGCCGGATATGCCGGAATGTTGGGCTAGATGCAAGGCTGTGTAAAGGTAGGGTGTAATGTGAGCGATCTGCGTAAGGGCCAATGTTCGTTGTGAGTTTCGTCAAGTGGTTCGCATCTACTAACCTGTTTTGGCGGACGTCATGCGTTCGGTTAGAGCATGTCTACAGCGTTCATCCATGTCCGACGGGAATAAACTCTACCGTTATAGGAACATCGGGGGAACAGCCTCTAGAAATTGTTACCCATCAAGTAGGCTAAGTAGTCCATATGTTAATTCATCATCCTAACTGCACTCTCAGATATGACAGCAATCTGTTGTAGCAGCCCTGTGTTCTACTTTGAGCGAAGGCCTACATATCTTTGAGCAAGGTCGAACCTTTAAAGATCACGAACGCTATTAGGCGCCAGCATTCATTAAAGCTTAGCAGATCGAAATCATGTAATTGGTGTTATATCACCTTGAGGATCTCTATATAACGTGCTATCATCCATATTGTAGGCGGGTTTCACTGGCATGGGCGCAACGCTCTGTGAGGTTCACGTAGACGTTAGACGGGTTGACTACGCGAAAAGATGTGGATACTGGATCAAACACGTCTGTTCGGCTGACCTGGAATGCAAATAAAGTTTCTGGTGAACTCTTATTGAACTCATTGGAGTCGAAGCCAATGGGTGCGGTGTTTCTTGTCCTGTTTATACTTACGAACGCAACCTCTATCATTGTCGTACACATACCTATCATTTCGGTTTCGGCCTGCCTCTATTGTGGCGCGTGAATGTTAAGACGTAGTTCTTGCATCAGAATATTCCAATCTGACAATCCGTAGTTGGGCATTCTGAGCTTCTTAACTTAGGAACGACCTTGAAAGAACATTGGTTTATGAACGCTAGTAGAGAGCACTATAACTCAGTAAAGTTGCACTTCTTGCGGGTTGCGATGTGGAATTGGCTGGTTTACTCGCGTGCATGCCTTGCTGCACTGAGAGAGTTATGATAGAAAACCAAAAAGATTTCGGGTATTGAAAAATGGAGTGGAATTGTACTAAGACTACTAAAAATGATGCCAGGAATGCGATGCGATACGATGCGATACAATGCTTGATGCTAATAATAAAAAACCGCAAACGCCGAACAAGACGAGAACAGTTCGATGCGTCTAGGAATCGTACTTAGGAGATCTTACCGGTATCAAGTAACCAGTTGGGGTCAGATGGAACCTTATCCGACTGTGTTTGAAGTATGTTCTGAGCTTATTATGTGGCTACGCGCTTGGTAACTTTCCTGGGGGCCCCGGATTCAGAAGAGTTATCGTCTCGTGGTCGCTTACCAAGGTGCGACGATAAAGACATTGAGCTCTTCGTCATTGTCGTACAAATGGAGACCGAAGATCTGGGACTTGATCCAGTCCAGGAAGTCGCAGCCACTGACATCTTCCGCGGCGCCAATTGGCCTGCTACAGCAGTGAAGTGGAACTTAGGTGGGACGCGTGTCGGTATCGGCACATTAGATTGTTGCAGGAACTCGGAGTCAACAAGCGTCCAAAGCACCCTCCCAACTTCGACATTGCGCATCGTGGAAGGTCGACAGCACGCCCTATCTTTGGCACAAGCCCTCTCAGCTTCATCGTGCAGCTGTTCGATATCGCTCCGCGTCTCTGAGACGTCAGTCATTACCACCCACCTATGATGCTTAGATGACGACACGAACTTGACCTGGACGGTAGAGGGCGGAATGGCGAGCGGGCCAAGCCTTTCGATCTTGTCCCACGTTTCGGTGCGAAACCACTGTGCTATCCAGGACACTGAGATGGCAGAATACTCCTTACCGCCGTATTTCTTCGCTTGGCTGAGGTCTGCCCAAGTCTTGCGTAGTTGAACGTGGGTTCCTGGTCGGACACGGTCTTGAGGGTTAATTATCGCGCCGAACATATAGTTCTCCCATGCGTAGCCCCATTCAGGTGAATCAGCATGGTCGAGTCGGATGTGAGGTTCTGATAAACTACCTCTGCGCATGATCCCATATGCATGGATGATCTCATGCACAATTGTCACTGCTGTTTGGAAATCGTGCCGAAATTGGTCACAGCGAGAACGGGTCCGGTATCCTGTTTCCTCATCCTCGTAGAACATGCGGAGGTTCTCATTCAGCTCGATGAGCACGGAGGACTTATATTTGAAGGCGTCGGAGCATTCGCTTGTGTGCGCAGGCCGGCGATCGTATACTCGAGTTCGTGCCCATAGCCTTTTTGCGCCATTAACCCAGCGGAAGATAACGCAGTGCTCCAAGCAATGCAGAGCCTTTCGCACACCAGTGATGTACGGCTTGATCTCAGCATTAGACTTGGATGCTATAGGGTTCGTCAGGTAGACCTTTCCAGTTGCGGTGTCAGTCTGATGTCGTCCGTATGTGAGTGGGATGAAGAACTCGAGAACAGAATCATAGTGAAGGAAAAGGGAAGCTAACTGAAGCGCTTGCTTTAGATGTAGGCTTTTCTCCAAGAAGATGGAGCCGTGGAAAAGTGGGTGGATGGCGTTGTCGAGATTGCCAGCCAGAACGGTAGGATCGTTGAGGAGTTGAAGGCGGTCGTCCCTATTTGCGGCCTCGACGAGATCGTTGATACCTAGGCTTTCTTTGCACATGATGATATATTGGAGACTTCTTCGTGCGATATGTGCTCGATGGTGTTGGTGAAATGGTGGACACGGTGTTTTCAGCGGATTGTAATGGATCTAGTCGAGACAATGGCATTGTGAGATGTCGATCGTGCGGATAAAGGACGGAAATAGCTCCGGTATAATAGCATTGTCCAATTTTCAGAGACAAAGAAGAGGTAGAACAAAGGCTCTTCGAAACTGCAGTGGACCATGCTAGGGCACTTTGATTAAGACAGTATCAGTGTAGACGTCGCATCTTCTCTGTGATAGACCTTTTCGCTATGTGCTGTTTCATGGAGCTCAACTATTCCGGTCTCTATTTTGTAAGCAGTTATCAACGCATTCCCTCTCATTGTGTTCGCAACGAGAAGCAAAAGATTCGTAACGCATCATAGAGAAACATAGATATACTGCTGGTCGTCCGTGACAGCCTGCAACACAGCGAGAACCCGACCATCAAAAGCGGGGTTGGCGAAAGAGCGGGATCACTGCTGCAGAGTGATAACTAGAACGGTGCAACCTCAGACTATCTACTTGAAACATTCCACCCGACCGCTCACGTGACTATATTGCTAGCGTGTTATGGCCCATCCGATGGACCCACAGCACGTTATCGTGGTCGTCACCACTTGTTTGCCGCTTCCTTCTCCACCACAACGCGCAGTCTCCATGCGTTCTCTTTAGCGATTTCTCTTTCATGTCCTCATTGCGGCCTTACAATATCCTTGGTTTAATCGCGCGGCGTTCTCTTGCACTCTGGCATTGCAAAGATGGACTATGATGCTCTGCATGCGAAGGCGCGTGCGGTGATGCCGTCTGTGCCAAAGCCGCCGGGGCGATACATGGTCGCCGTGCTCTTATTACATAAACCGCCACAGGAACGGCTCATCGAGGATGACTTCTTTTGGATGCCGCCGACTGATCGGGTACGTAGTTTCCTTGGAATCCTACAGCTGGGTACTTAAAAATCATGGTGAGATCTTCCTGCTTAAGCTAACTAACCTAGGAAAGTAAGGTAGCGGAGGTCCAAACGCAGTATATGCAGAAATACCCCGACACGGACATTGAGCTGCAATTGAACGGCAAGATGCCTACATCAGGCACAGCTCTCAAACTCTTCGATTATTACAGAGACGAGCTTGTCGTATTTCAATCCGTGGCAAAAGACCTTACCGACACTCTTGGAACTCGTTCTCGACTGATGTCTACGCCTCGAGACGCTATGCTTCAGCTGGCACCCGCACCAGCACAGCAACAAGATACACTTCCCTGGCTGACTAGTAAGAATGAGTCCCACGATTATACTGAGGACACGAGAGCGACCATACCTCCATTGACACCTCTATCAGCCAGCAAAGAGAACATCCTAGTACCCATTCGGGATATGCTGTGGGATCAAGAATGGCCATCCGCCGAACCTAACGTACGAATATCGTCGCATACGGAAGGTTGGTCGCGGGTTGGGGAGATTACATCGCCTCTTAGATATCAACCAGCTAGCTCGCGTGCTCAAAGCTATGCCTTTGGCGGCGTCGACAATCCGCATTTGCAGCCATTATATTCACCGTACCAAGCCCCAGCCCCTCCCTCGCCGACTTTCGATCGAACTGGTTTCCACATATCCACTGCAACCGGCAAGCCGGAACATTACTCACTCCCACCGCGACAGTCCCGTTCTCCGTTTCGGAGCCCCGAGCCAGATGCTGTAACCTTCGACGCGGAGGGTGTGTTCGATCGAGACCCGTCTCTAGAGGCAGATGATGAGACTGAGATAAAGCCTATGGACCGCTTCATACGAGAAATCATCACTCAGCGCTCACCAGAGATCCTCGAAGCTGGAGTTGCCAAATCGATGAAAACATTAGAGGCACTGAAAGATACTTTCACTCGATACAAAGCCAAATCGGTCGATGCAAACGCAAGGATCGAAGCGATTGAAAGTCTGATGGCACTAGCCAAGCGCAGTGGTACCGTCGTTGGAGTGGTTGGAAATACGGGAGCTGGGAAGAGCAGTGTGATCAACGCAATGCTCGACGAGGAGCGGCTGGTTCCTACAAACTGCATGCGTGCTTGTACCGCGGTAGTCACCGAGCTATCTTGGAATGACAACAATGACCCCAACCAGAAGTACCGCGCTGAGATCGAGTTCATTAGCCGGGCTGACTGGGAGAATGAGCTCAAAATACTCCTCAAAGAGTTCCTCATAGAGAATGGCACCGTGTCAAGAGAGACTTCAGACCAGAACTCGGACGCCGGCATCGCTTGGGCTAAGTTCCATGCCGTTTACCCCAAGATTCACAAAGAGAATCTGGACAAGTGGACTGTAGGGAAGCTCATGGATGAACAGTTCGTCTTGAACGTCCTTGGTACCACGAAGCGCATCAACAGAGCATACCCGGATACCTTTTACACGGAACTGCAGAAATATATCGACAGCAAGGAGAAGGTGACGGACAAGAAAAACAAAGAGCAGAAGAAGCCCCCGGTATCCATGGAATATTGGCCTCTAATCAAGGTCGTTAAGATATACACAAAATCCTCGGCGTTATCCACAGGCGCTGTCATTGTGGATCTACCCGGAGTGCACGATTCCAATGCTGCTCGGGCTGCCGTTGCCGAACGCTATATGAAGAAGTGCACTGGCCTTTGGATCGTCGCGCCTATTACCCGCGCTGTCGACGACAAGGCGGCAAAAACTCTGCTTGGCGACTCATTTAAACGTCAGCTAAAGTATGATGGAAACTTTTCGAGCGTCACCTTCGTGTGCTCCAAGACGGACGACATATCCGTCACCGAGGCCACGGAGAGTTTGGAGTTGGATGCTCAGATATCTGAGCTCGAAGACCAGCAACGCGCGCACGAGAAAGAAATCGAGGCCGCCAGTGATAAAATTGCCGAACTACAGAAATCTATTCAAGTGAACAGAGAGGCCATGGAAGAAGCCGACAAAGACATGGAAGTCTGGGAGGACCTGAGAGACCGCGCTGAAGAGGGAAAGAGAGACTTGGCTCCTGTGCAGAATAAGCGTAAGAGGGGTACCTCGGACGCGAAATCGCGCAAACGACGTCAAGCTGAAGATGATGATTCCGATGTCGAGTACGTTTCGTCCGACAATGAGCCGCCCAGCGATTCAGATGATGATTCGGGCCTGGGTGTCCAAGGTCCCCGCTTAGCACCCACCCAAGAAGACATCAAGCGTAAACTTGAGGAGCTAAAGTTGTCGAAGAAAAATGCGCGCCAAGAGAATGTATGTCCCTCCGAATATACATTCCGACATAGGAACGTCTGCTAATCGTACCCACACATTTTAGGCGGTAGCCAGCAAACAGATCACTGAGATCAGACCAAAGATTCTCGAACTTAAAGACAAGATCGCGGAGGCCCAAGCCAAGATGAGCGCGATTTGCATTGCTGGACGCAATGAGTACTCTAAGGGTGCTATCCAGAACGACTTCGCTGCTGGCATCAAGGAGCTGGATCAAGAGCAACTCGCAGAGGAGGACGAGGAGAAGTTCAACCCGGATGTTGAGATTCGCGATTACGAAGAGGTTGCTCAATCACTCCCTGTATTTTGTGTCAGCAGTCGAGCGTACCAAAAGATGCGTGGACGTCTCAAGAAAGACGAAAAGGTCCCCGGCTTCAAAACGCCCGAGGAAACTGAGGTAAACTTAAGCTTACTATAATGTAATGTGTTGATGAAATGCGCTAACATATATACAGCTGCCACAACTTCAAGCCCACTGCAGGAAGATCACCGAAGCTGGCCGCATCCAGACCTGCCGAACCTTTCTCGCCAGTTTCTGCCAGCAATTGACTGCGCTTCAGCTTTGGGCCTCGAACGATGGCACGGGTCTTAAGATGACACACGAGGACGAAGAGAAGCAGTTGAATTATCTCGAGATGCGCCTTAGCCAGCTTGAAGAAGGTCTTCGGCGGGCTATGACAGCATGCCTATCTAGCATGAAGAAGGAGCTAAAAGACCAGATATTTGACCGCTTCCCTAAGCTAATAGACGATGCTGTGAGGGCGGCACCGGACACTGCTCGGAAGTGGGGAGCGCATAGAGATGACGGTGGACTATGCTGGAGCGCGTATATGGCTACTTGCCGACGTCACGGTTCATATCGTTCTAAAAACACCGGACATCATGATTTCAATGCGGAACTGTAAGTCTCCCCCGTTTCATTGCAGCACATCTTGCATTAGGAATTACTACGTGTATTCTTTTAGTCGCACGCTATAGCGATTTCCGCTTGTGTCGCCTTTTTGGGTTATTTCGCGAGTTTGACGACGCGATGGCTGCTACTCCTTCGATAGCGATTTCCGCTCCGGCCACTCGACTGCTGGTTAGGTACTGACTAACACGTCTTTGTTGTAGCATGGATCCCATTCTCAACCGACTACCGACCGCCTGGGAGCGCGCCTTCCAAACGCGCCTTCCCAAAGCGTTAGATGTTTACACCGAAGATGTCGGCAGGGTGCTGAACAGCTTCCACGGAAAAATTGAAGAAGACGCACGCCAGAACGGTGTCGGACTCGCCAAGCTGCCCATGCTCAAAAACTCAATTTACAACTACGAGCAGATGTGCCAGACCCATTCTGTCCAGCTGAAGGCCCATTCTGTCCAGCTGAAGGCTTCGATGCAAGAATCTCAAAAAGAAGCCAATCGCAACTTCGTGCCCACCGTAGCAAACATCATGGTGTCTGCATATAAACTCTGCACTGATGAACACGGTCCCGGCAGCTTTATGCGTATGAAGGGCCATATGAATAGCCACGTGGATCGCGAACGGCACCACATGTTCAAATCTGCTGCGAAGACGGTCGAGACTCATCTCTCGCAGATGTGCCAGGGCCTAAGGGAGAAGATGGCCAATGAATCTAACAAGATCTTCGCGATGATGCGCGAGGTCCTTGGTGGTGTGCAGGTCAGCCAGGATGCCATGTCCAAGGTGGAGCACGACCTAAAGTTTGCGATCAAGGCGATCTTGAATGCCGATGAAGGAGACCAGGAATCCGATCGGGTGCACGTTGATCAACCGGAGCCCGCCAACGTCGGCTTGAGATACACGGTAGAAGACGCGTCAGACGAAGAGCTATAGGGAGGCCCACGGCCTGTGCGCCACTCAACTGTGCACTTATCATCGATACCCCTTTATGTTCTTGGCAAATTGGTGTTTGCGGCATTTAAGAGATATTCCACTGAGCGTTACTATGAAGCTTGACAAACCTATCAGTTTTTCCCGACGATGGTGGATCCTGATGGATATAGGTTGATATTCTGGGAAGCTATTGACTTGTAATATTTTTAGAAGACGGTTACCAATACAAGGACGGCACATGGATGGATTTCTCGACATTGATAGTAGTTGGCAGGGCACATATGCGAAGACACTAATGCTTATTTAACGAGTGGTTCTAATGTCCCCTTGGGTAATTGTCGTGTAGCGCCACAGTGACAACCTGACTTTACAGAGTGTATCTCACTAACGCCCTTCTAGCTCGACAGCGCCCATTATGGGAAAGCCAGACCACGCAATGCGATATTGTAAGGACGTGATCATGTTTTACCTGCTCAAATCAAACGCCTTGTTCCAGAATACCAATACAGCGTGTTGCCATTTGCGCAACCGTATGCCCAACTCCCAATGCACCGCATATGCCAACCCCAAGACCGATCCGAGCGCCGATACCCAACCCTATTCTAATGATGTGCCAGCAGAAAAAGATCACACAAGACAATCTAGTCATCCCATTCCTCGTCGAGGTTATCGATGAGTCTATCCTCGTCGTCATTTCTGCGGGTGCGGCCGCCTCTGTCATGACCAAGGGAGACGCGACTGTAGCCTCGGCGAGAGGGGAGGAAGCGGGCACAAGAGGAGGTGAGGATTATGAACATGTCCTTTAATCACACGTTAACTTGTGCGTTTGTTCTCCAAGTAAAGGACGGCAGTGGAAAGATTCTTACCATGACGAAGCGTGCGATTCCGGCCCACATCTGGTAGTTGGGTAGTTGTCTCCATCCGCGCTGGTGCATGACTGTCCGTTGGTACACGCAACCACCTACAAGGTACACTAGTATCGCGATAATTACGATCACGCCAAACACGCCTCCCGGGCCCAGCGCTTGCGTCTGTACATGTACGCCTCCACACGCGTGTGGCGATCGTCCTTCGAAGACGTATACGCAGTCGTCTATCGCCGCGACGAAGGATACGGAGGTCTTAGCTAGCGGATCGGATTCGCAGAGTAGCGAGATGACGGCGGTTTTACGGCGATCGGAGGAGGACTTCTTTTTGGAAGAAGAAGAGTCATCGTCGTCATCATCATCATCATCATCATCATCATCGTCATCACCGATTATGGCGCGCGTGTGCAGGTCAAGATCGATGGGGGCAGAGAGGGACTTGGAGGAGGTGGAGGGGCAGAGAGAGCCTCCAGTGTAGTTGAGGACGAGTTTGCGGCCGCGAAATACGGGTTCGTAGGATTCAAGGCTATATAGATACTCGTGTTAGCACGCAGCTCTTACTATCGTCATCCGCGCGGAGGTCTCCAGGCGCAACGTCTTCCGAGCTTCCGTTGTAAGAGATGGTCGACTCACCCTAGAGCATACTGCTTATCCCCTTTTTCATAATAAGCGCTCACATTCTTCCAAACGTCCTTGTCCAGGTCCGCCACATTGTTTAGCTCCTCCACCACAGGCCCACAGAAGTTTATCGTAAAGTTCGCATCATAGTCATGTCCTCTTGCGTGCCAGCTCCCCTCTTCACCCTCCTTCTTTTTCTTGCCGGACTCGTCCGGCGCCGTCCGATGTAGCGGATTGAGATCGAAGAAGCGTTCGGTGGTGGGTGAGATGGCAGTGCACGGCTTGAGCGGCTTGTCCGATGCTGCGGAGGTTGTGGAGAGGAAGAAGAGGAGCGCCGACAAGAGCGCCAGCTGCATGGTGGATCGAAGCTGAAGAGGGAGTAGCGAGCGGTGAGAAGTGAAAGGGAAGGATAGGGTTAGAACGACGTGAACAGCAGCATCGACGTCCTTCAAAGTCCGCAACGTTAGGCCACGGTGGTATGCGCAGGCCTTCGGTATCTAGCTGGCGGCAGCCACCCCTGTCCATGTTGCGCCGCGAGTCGCGCTTTCCCTATTCGGTGCTAGCGCACCGCTCAAATCTACGCATCATCGCGGAACGTAGCTCTCCGACTATGGCTCCCATCGAACGATTCTCCTGGCCGCGAGCGAAAGGTATAAAGAGCGGGTGCCCTCTTACTTGTACAGGACTGTGACATGCGCCTGGCTGGCTAAGAGGAGACACGGTTCGACGCCTCGGGAAAGCATTCATCGGAGCTGCGACCCCTTTCCATTGCGCCAACACAACAACAAAACACCGCAATCCGTCAATCTTAAAGCGACGTTGAAATGCCGCCAAAACGCAAGGTCAACGCGGTACTGGAGGAGCCGCATGGCTATGAGTTCTTGGGGCCGTAAGTAAAATTTTCATGGGTGCGATACCGCATGCTAAGCCATTGCAGGCCTGGTGCTTTCGTGATTTCTTTCGGTCTTCCGCTGCTCTGCTATGCGTTCGTGTTTCTGTGCAATGACGTCTCAGGATGTCCTGCGCCTTCGCTACTGCACCCGTCCAGCTTGGACTTCGAGCAGTTAAAGAAGGAAGTCGGCTGGCCGGGCATCTCAGGCCTTGTCACCACCAACGCGGCTCTCGGTACTCTAGGTTACTATCTCCTCAGTCTGACACTATACGCATTCCTCCCAGCCGATGAGCCAGAGGGTACCGAGCTCCGTACTGGTGGCAGGCTCAAGTATCGTTTTAATGGTATGTTTAGTCACGTGCTCTCGGTCTGAGCTGCGAAAATGCTAACACGATCCAGCTTTCAGCTCAGCCATTTTCATCATGGTCATTCTCGCGGCTGGTACCATCGTCGAAGGCGCCAACTTCAGCGTCTGGACCTTCATCTCTGATAACTATCTCGGCCTTCTCACCACCAACATCCTTATCTCCTACTTCATGGCCACCTATGTCTACATTGCTTCTTTTACTGTCAAACATCCCAAGGACCCCAACATGCGTGAGCTTGCTGCTGGAGGCCATTCCGGCAACCTTCTCTACGACTGGTTCATCGGCCGCGAGCTCAACCCGCGCATCACGCTCCCCATCTTTGGTGAAGTCGACATCAAAGCTTGGTGTGAACTTCGTCCCGGCATGCTAGGCTGGATCATTCTCGACCTCGCCTTCATTATGCAGCAATACCGTAACTTTGGAAAAGTCACCGACTCAATCCTACTCGTCACATTCGCCCAAGCCGTGTACACGTTCGACGCGCTGTACATGGAACCCGCCATTCTAACCACTATCGACCTCATCAACGACGGGTTCGGCATGATGCTTTCTTTCGGTGACCTTGTTTGGGTCCCCTTCATCTACAGTCTCCAAGCACGCTACCTAGCTACCTACCCCGTTGAGCTCGGTGTGAAGGGTCTCATCCCGATCTTCGCAATTCAATCTTTCGGCTACTACATCTTCCGCTCCGTTAACAACGAGAAGAATCGCTTTCGCACTGACCCCAACGACCCCCGCATCAAGCACTTGAAGTACATTGAAACAGCTGCGGGCTCTAAACTGCTCGTTTCCGGCTGGTGGGGCACCGCGCGCCACATCAACTATCTTGGTGACTGGTTCATGTCCTGGTCATATGTCCTTCCTACCACCATGTCCGGCTACGTCATTCGCAACGCAACTACGCATCCGCTCAATGCTTCTTCTTCCGACGCAGTTTTCTTCCGGAACACTTACCAAAAGTACGTCATCCCCGGTGAGGCGAGGGGTTGGGGCATGATCTTCACGTACTTCTTCATAGTATACTTTGCTGTCTTGCTTATTCATCGTGAAAGGCGAGACGAGGAGAAGTGCAGGAGGAAGTATGGGAAAGATTGGGATCGGTATGTTCAGTTAGTGCCGTATCGGATCATTCCGTACGTGTATTAGACCAAGTACTGTGCGGGAGTGGAAAAGAAAAGCGAGAGATGCAACGCTATTGGATCGGTCGGGCTGGATCTGATTGAAGACGTGCATTCTCAAGCTGGGGAGTTAGGAAGGGAAGGAGATGCAATGCTATCCCGGAGTGATCGAAGACATGCATCTCATTAATTGTTTCCGGTTGTAGGGACATGGTACGGATGCGATGCTACTCGCCGCGAGGTCGGTTGGGTTGAAGACATGCATCCTTTTGGGAGGAATCTACGGATGTGACGCTATCGTCGAAAACACGATTAAAGACGTACATCTACTTTAATCTTTAATATGTAAGGCAAGTTATAACTAGTGGCTGTAGTGCTATCGGCCTATGGAGGGCGCGATCGAAGACATGCATTCCACCAACCTCTGTCTCAGTCCCATATTTTCTATATGATGGCGATCTTCCCTTCC
>JASJFT010000185.1:0-92682 GCA_030770425.1 Darksidea phi | reverse complement strand
AGTCAAAGTGGTTAAGCGTTAAGACTTTCTATACATTGTAGCTGCCCTTGATAATGACGAGTTCGAGTAAGTGTACATTTGAGTATAGGGTTTGTACACTGGAAAGCAGCCTGCGGTCCACCAAAGCGGTGGTAGTAGGTTGCTTTTTGCAGGTTTTGTTTTCTTTATTTGCATCTTTTTGCTTTTTTTTTCTTTACTCTTCATCTTTTTGCATGATGCTTCGAAGAACTTGAAAGTTTAATCAAACAAGTATGTAGATACAATTGAAAGGCTATTGGCTTGGCAAACAGCTGAATTCCAATTGCTTGAGCGAGTGCTGGACTCCAATTTGTTCGCTTCGGCCGCGTGGATGAATGTGGTTAAACCTTAGAGGACAGGAATTGGGCCTTAAAGGCACATTCCGTAGGTGTAACCCCGCAAATCCGTTATATCCGTTAGCCAAGTCGAGGGGCAACATTTACGCTTGCGGGACGTCATTACACGAAGTTAGTGTAGAGCAAGACGTCATGGCAACGCAATACGAGAATATGCCGGTATGGAGCGACTGCTATCCTTATATAAGGAGTATCTGAGCTTCGATGCACCAATATCTTTGCCCACTTCCAAATCTACGTCTCATCCATCACACTGAGCTACCAGCTTTGTACCGAATCTACACACAAGCCCCGGCTACTTAACACCAACCACCATGTCCACCGGCGGATCCAACCAAGGCATCACCGCGGCAGGTCTCTCTGGAGCCGCCCAGAATATCAACAACACACCTGAAGATATCAGCAAGAAGGCTCAGGGACACAAAGCGAATCTCAGTAACCCCAGTAAGATCATGCCATATCCCATCGCAATCAGGGTGGGTTTACTGACGTGACAATAGACACAAGCGAGGAGTCAAAGGAGGCTTCGAAGCAGGCGTTGAAGGAACTGGGTGGCGAAGATGCATTCTACGGAAAACAGGGCAAGGGCGAGTAAAAGTCATGGTGCCTCTCTACAACATGGGGTAGAGTTGCAATTGTGAAGGGAAGATATTGCCTACCTTGTCACATATTTGCAGACAAAAAGAAATGTCATCTGCTCCATTGATCATGAGTGCGATGCGACCGCATGTCCTCGATGTATATGTTGCAAACTATTCGGTGATGCGTTGGGTGGTTGTCGGGTGCGCCAACATTACGTCAGAGATGCGTATCAACGCCAAAGCACAGAGATTCTTGAAGTCCGGCAGTCGTTGAGGAAAACCCGCGACCCCGGTCAAATGAAGAGATGCGTGTTCTCCACGCGCAGCTTTTGGAGAGGTTTCTTCTTCGGCCATCGGCACGTATTCCCCGACTTAACGATCTGCAGCTATTCCTCTACTCCCTGAGCTCCTTCTGCATGTCTAGCGCCTTGTCTACCTACGACCATATATGCAAAAACCCTCAAAGCGTTTCGTCTACGGATAGCTGGCCTACCATATCACTATTGCAGTGTGTGTTTCATCCCTATGGCTTCATCCCATACACCACGGTCATATTTTTCCCGAACCTCTCCAGCCCAAGCAAGCGTCTCCAAAATCGATTTACATTCCTACGGACAGTATGATGGGTCGGTAGTACGTGACTTACCGTGCCGTTTTTACGGGAAAGCAATCGAATGCGTCGCCACTCCAACGTCCAGGCGATACAAAGAGACGACACTGGATATATCGACAACCATATCTAAACCGTCATGCTACCCTCTTAGTCTCCTCGTTTTAGAATCTGCGCTTCTGCCGTCAATAGATAGTCGCGCATAACGTGAGTCCGGACGAACTTTCGCGTATTCGCGTCCATGGACCGCTTCCTCTACGGGGCGGAAGCCAGCTATTAAACTTTGGCGCCTTTTGACGAATAGTAAAGCACACACACACTCATCTTTGCCCGGGCCTGTCTTACCATGAAGATTAAGAAGCTTGATGGTAATGTCGTCCATCTGAGGGAATTGCAACCTGTACGGGCAAATGCAAATCGAATAGAGTTAAAGAATCTGAAAAGAGGCCTAAGTTGCATAATTAACAGTTGTTGCAAAAAGGTCAAGGTGCGAACAGGCTTTATACAGTAATTCTCGGTAGTCTGCGGGTCCTACCCGTCTTACCTGCGCAAACAGCTAGCCTGATGTTGCGTAGTGCACCATTCGGCCGACCAACCACCTAGTCATCCGAAGTCCGTATCGCTTAATTATTCCTCAAAATACATCCGGAATTTTTGGGCCGCTTGCCCCGTTGGGCATATCGACGGAGGCTCATGATCTTGTGCCATGAGCACAGACGAAGAAGCGTAGTTAGTTGATTGGAATTAACAACAGCAAGGATGCAAGGAACCCGTTTCACACCGGAAATGACAGTCACATTACAAATATCCTGTCGTTACATCTTTGCTTCGGAAAAGACAAAACTGTTTAAGAATTCAGTTAAAACGGCTGAGATTTCTACTCTATCCCAACCATACTCATGTAAGAGCCTAACTAGTGTACACAGACATTCGCTCCAGGACAACTTTCGAAAAGCGCTAGGAGAAGGGCAAAGTTACAAAATCCAAGGATAATTGTAATAGTTAGATACAAATATAGTATAGCACGCGATCGGCATTGCACAAGCAGACAAGCAGTTGCTTGAGAAAGCTTGACCCGCATCCCTGCTTACGCCAAGGTAGACTTACGGGAAACGAGTGGGGCTCTCGCGTCTATGAATCGCGCTTATGTTACCACATGACGTGTTTCGCGCAATGGTGTATAAAGACGTTCATAATTATGGAGTAGAACATGCCAAGATAAACTGTTGTATACTGAGGAGGGGAAGCTATGAAGAAGATTATCTAACTATGAGGGTATCAACTGTCTGTGCCGTACCCACATATGCACCGCATATCTGAGAAAGAAGGACGGAAACAAAGACCGTCATGCCCCGCATCTGTAATATTTCTACTCCATTCCATTGATAACCGTCGCGATGGTTGGTTGGACGGTAAAATGTATGGTATCAGACGTTGTACAAACGAGGATAGACTACTGCACCACACACACTCATCTCCATGAGTAAAGTGTTAGTTGTACGAGAGCGGGGTTTAGACCTTGGGCTCGACCGTCTCTGTCTGAGAGATGGAGCCGTGGCGCTTGGCATCGACCTTGAGTTCGCCAGTCTCGATGTCGCGCTTGAGCTGGTCGAGGCGGGAGGTCGAGGCACGCGTTTTCCAGGCAGGGATACCGCGATCGAAGACGTCATCCATCTCCTCGAGGGTCTTACCCTTGGTCTCGGGAGCGGTAAGGAACATCTGTGAAGAAGCAGTCAGCATGTCGATTCCTGTGCAGGAGGCGTAAGAGCGAGATGACTTACGTGAATGAGCGCAAGGCCGTTGAAAGTACCAAAGATCATGTACATCTTCCAGTTGATGCTCCACAGAAGCGGCGGCACAGCGAAGGCGAGAATGCAGTTCCAGATCCAATTGGAAGCCGTAGCGAGCGACACAGCCTTGGCACGGACCTTGGAGGGGAAGATCTCGGACGGGTACGTCCAAGAAGTAGGACCCCAGGTAGTGGCAAAGCTGGCAACGAAGAGATACGAGCAGGCTACGATGCCCTTGGAAACGCTTGTGTGCTCCTTGCCAATAACCCAGGAGATTTGATTGTCATCCTTGTTTGGATTCGGCCCGCCGTAGGCGCCCTGGAGCGCACCAGATATGAACAGCCACATCATCATGAGGGAGGAGCCGATGAGTAGAGCGGGACGACGACCGAACCTGTCGAGCCAAAGAATGGCTGGCAGGGTGAGGACGACGTTGATGATGTACTGAATCGAGGAGGTGAGGAGCTCATCGGCGATACCGGCGCCTTTCATGATGTAGACGATGTAGTACATCATAATGTTCATACCGCACAGCTGGGACCACATCTGAATGGACATGCCAAGGAGAACGCGCTTGAGGATGCGGGGCTTCATAAGAGCACCGAAGGAAGTCTCGGCCTGCTCGCGTTCAAAGCGCAGGGCATCTTCAATTTCCTTGTACTCGGCGAGCACCACGGGGTGAGAGGTATCACCGCCGCCGTGGAGGTGAGCGAGGACCAACATAGCCTCCTCCCAGCGGTCCTTGGAGGCGAGCCAACGAGGAGAGCGAGGGAAGAAGAACAAGCCCAGAAGGAGGATAGCACCCGGAACCGCCTGGATGCCCCACGGAATGCGGAAGGCGGCGGTGCCCTGATTTTCAGCCTTTGGTCCACCGTCGACAAACGAGGAGCCATACTGGATAAAGTACTGAATCAAGATACCCCTATCATTGTCAGTCTCCATGTCATGGAAGGAACCTGTAGAGCCGGGGCGGAGTCATACCAGGTGATGGCCCACTGCTGGAGAGAGACGACACGACCACGAATCTCCTTGGGCGCAATCTCGGACTGATACACGGGCACAATGGCCGAGCAGATACCGATAGCTATGCCACCAACTACACGACCGAAGCACAGTAGAGCTACCCCGTTGGCTGCGGCTTGGAAGATGGCGCCGAGAATCCAGATGAGGGCGCCGATCTGGATAGCAGTTCGACGGGAAAGCTTGTCGGCAATGAAGGAGGAGCTGAGAGCGCCTACGAGGGAGCCCGCAGGCATAGCGGCGGTGATACCACCCTGGCGAGTACCGGCGGCTAGGAATGGTTAGATTGACGAATTGGAAGAAATGGAATCGAGGTTGACTTGCGCTTGTCGAAATAGTTCAAGTAGGCATTGGTACCTATCACACCAGACATGGAGGAAATATCGAAACCGAAGAGACCTCCACCGATGGCCGCGAAGGCACAGATGGCATAGACATTGTAGAAGGTCTGTACGTTGTCAGCGCGTGGGCCCGATTGCGAGGTCGGGGTTGACTTGCCTTCATCTTGCCGATTGGATACCAAGCTGGGTTGATGAGACCGCGGACGTGGGCGAGAGAAAGCGTCCAGGAGCAGGGTGAAGGACTTTAAATGGAAGAACCGCGCGGGGGGGCGCGTGATGGCAGGGGGCCTGTGCGTGGACTCGTGCGCCAAGACATATTCAACGCCGTCTGGTGGTTCGTCGCACCCAACCCTGCTGGCCTGAGTTTTCAGGTAAAGGCGCGAGGAACCCCGCAAATAAGCGTTGTCTGCAGGACGGGAGGCATGCAGAATCCTGGGGAGTGGCCGGGGTCCGCTTCACCAATATTAACGTGCAGCCCGGCCGCCAATAGATGACGATGTGGAGAACAGGCACCTTCCGCCTAGAGCCCTGCTGGTTGACACGCCCGGTGCTACGTTTCCATGTTACGGATGACCTGGACGGCGGCCGTCTGGCGTGGATGGCGGCGTGGATGGCGGCGTCGATGCAGTGGAACCGCAGGCCTATGAAAGGAGCCTTCGCGCCGTGCGCAGGTGTCGGGGTTTGTTCTGGCAAACCAGCCCGTCTTTTGCTGTGCGTGGAACGGACAAAGCTGCGTGTACTCGTCGCCTCCTGGCCAAGGCACCCAGCAACGGCTCGAAGCTTCCATGGCGCTAGGCGGCGCATGTTGCATGCTGTACCATGCCCACGCATCTGGGAATGCTGGCACCCATTTCCTGCAGAGCGGCGCGATCTGGGCATCGGCGTCCGCAACCCCCTCCAGGGATGCGAGCATGACCATGCTCGAAGCGGCAGCCCGAAGGCAGAGACACGCCCCAACACGATGCTTGCAGCATCAGGCGGGATCCGGTATGGGGCTCCTGACCATCCACGGGCCCTCCGGCGGGCGGGCTGAGGGCGCTGAGGGAGCTGCCTATCGTGTCGGGCTGCTCGATGATCGAGGGTCGGTGTTGAGTAGGATCGACGTTGACTAGCGCGCGGGCGCCACATGCAACGGCAACCCGGCCACAAGCGGCTTAGCGTCGCCACCCCGCCGCCCGCCGCCAGCCTCTGGTGTTGCTTTGGCCCGGCTCACGAATAACAGGACTTCGCCGTCACTTAGAGCAAAAAGAGCAACTGTGCCGTCAAGCCGTCACGCTGTCACGCCGTCTGGCGCATGGAGTGCCCCTTCCGGCAAAGCAGCCGCCATCGGGTGTTTAAGCGCCACCGCGAAAACATCCCTCGATGGCACCGCTCGTGTTAGCGTCGCATTCTCCTGCAGTGTGAGGATGAGTCTCATCAAGGCGCGAGCCTCATCGCCGAGGCCGCAAACATCTATGCTCCAACACTGGTGGGCGATCCGACGAGACCTGCGATGGGTCTGGAGCCTGGCGTCTCTGTTGTTGTCTCGCAGCACGACAAACTACATGCCAGGAACACTAGCTATCACACGCAGCAGGCAAACGCCCATCGCCAGGAGGCTATGGTAGCTCGCCACGACTGGTCCCCGAAGTATCTCTGTAGCATACAGCTGACAAGGCGCCGTGTCTCCTCCCACCAGGCTAACTGACATGCCGTTTCTTCTAGCGTGGGCTTTGGGGACACGAGCTGGGTGCGGTGCGCCTGCTTTGCTTCGACTGCAGCGAGCGAGGAAGAGAAGGAATACTGGCCAAATACCTCGACCCCAGCTTCGACTTCGACTTCGACCTTAAACGATCGACGGCATGCAAGATTCGAGGAATCGGACTCTCGAGAACGGCGGCCCGGTAACGCTGATGCTTCGGCTTACCGATGCACAGCATTAGACCGGATCGTGCCGTGCGCGTATGAGCTCTCTTCTTTCGCTCGACACCAGTACGAGGACTGCTGTGCCGCAGCTAGACTCTGGCTTGGAAGCCCAGCAACCAACATGTAGAAATGGCCAGCATCGGAGCCTATTGTCATTCCACGGCCCTACAGTCGTGATATCGCTTGGAACACCCGAAGGCGAACGGAGATAGTGAAGCCGGCGCCAATGCGCCATGTCGACATGCTCAATGATGTTCGTCACAGGTGGTCACTCTCCTCGCCAACTAATCGGCCTTGCATAATCAATCGTCTCAGCTTTCATTGTCAGGCTTGTATCATCAACCTGTCAGCCGCTTTGCTCTCTGGCAGCCGTGCAAGCCAACCGCCAGTAGCGCAATCGCCAATCCTCAGCCATCCCCTTTCTCGTGCATATTCTCCATCCGCCACTTCCACACCAAGCTTCTCGATGCTGCCGCATCGTCGCCTCTTGCAGCGCATGCCGCTTTGCTGTTGCCATTCGCTGCACGTCATCACAAGCGAGCCAGTAGCACCACCCTAGCCAGCATCCCCTACCAAACGTCGCCCCAATAGCCTCACCCATCACCTCTATCACCAATTCTCCCCTACGGCACATCTCTCTTCCGGAAAAAAGATATCAAAGGAGCTATTTGCGCAACACCGTAACTTTCTGCTTCGCACCATTTCCTTGTCGGGTGGTAGTTATTGGCGAGCCCAAGAGCCGAAACGAAGCCTCCTGCATACCAGTGCACCTGCTGACGATGGCAGCTGAGCTATCAGTAAGGCCACTATACTTGCCCAGAGCCGGGGAAATTGTACTGTATAAAGGGTACGTATACAGGTACATTAGAGCTCCTTCTCACACTACATCATATATGCGCAATTTATCTACTTCGCAGACATTGCGCATTCTCATTACACGTCGATTTCTTCAGCTTACTGTCGCCACCCGCTCCCTTCCGCGGACCTTTGTGCGACGTTGACGGCAAGGGCATAGGCAATCTACCGCTATCCGCGCGTGTTCCATTATATCTTTCCATCTGTGGTACCGGCTTCTCGGCGAATTGTTCCCGGACGACGCCGACATCCATCCTTGACGACCATACAAATACCGCGATCGCGAGAAAGGCGCAGGGGTTATTCAGCTCAGGCAAGCAAGATTAGTAGTGGAGCGGTGAGGTGCACCGTGGATCTCTGGGGCGTAAAGAATAGAGTCGGCGCCTTAGCAAACACTTACAACGCAGAGTTTGGTTATCGATGAAGTGCATACCGCCACTGTACCAAGGACTACTTCGTCCTACTTCCGTCCATTCAAATCTTAAATACAGAGGCGGACCGTAGTCTCCATCCCCTCAGCCTCGTCGACGCCAGTCTTGACGACTGCCTGAGACCCATCTACTTCGACCGTTCAAACCTCACAGGCATATCCGTTCACTCCATCGCTCACCCATCTCTGCACATCGACTCTCTCGACAATGCCGCACCACATAACGAGCGCCGCCTTCGCTCGTACAAGTCTCACTACCTGTGACGTCTTCATCATCGCGCTCGGCTACCTGGATTCGGGAGCCGCCATGTCGCCCGAGCAATTCATCGAAAGCGTCAGCCCATGGTTCCTGGATGCAGAGACGGTTTGGTGGCGGAAGTTCATGATCGGGCTGAGATGAAGGGCAGACGGGCAGCGAGAGCAACATGTGTCTGGGGGGTGTCGGTCGCATAGGATGTATGTGGAATACGGACGGGGGCAAGGGTTTGCACGGCGAGTATTCCTCTGCATCATCAAATGAGGAAAAGGCACCGGTTCAATTCAGCCTGACTGCCCGGACCGTGCATTCTTCGCCGTGTAGTCCTTGTCTACCAACTCGCAATAGCCAAGTCTGTACAAGCAATACTCCCTGAGAAGGACATATCGCGGGGCCCCTCACAACAGACATTGCAAGGAGCGGGTGCTGGATACGGTTGAAGGCTTCTGATCGCTCGGTTGTATTCATATTGAGACTTGAAATTGGGGGCGCCAGTGGGGGGATAATAGGGGTGAATGTTGAGTGTAGAGGAACACGGCAATAAGAACATCAGGTACAGCTTTGGGGAAGGCGACTTGTTGCACTGATAGCGATCGAGCGCTCAAGGACAAGAATTACTCGCACTGCGAACTTGATATTGCCTTCCAGTTACTTATATAGGACGGCGCATTTATTTCTTTTGCCATATTTGACAGCCACGCAGGGATGCTGACCTCGTCCATTAATCCCGCCAGGCCATCCGTTAACGCCATCGGCCATACCGTTTTCCATCCAGATGCAGTCCACGTACCATTCCAATGCAAAACCTTAACACCGAGTGCACCGTGTTGAGTCATTGTCCACGTACGCGCCCATTCTAGTGAGCAGCCGATACAGCCCCGTCCCCTAGTATCCGCGCCACGATGATGTAGGAGAAAAGTGCTCCAAGGAGGATCTTCCACTTGTTCATGCTGACCCAGCTCTGGCCCGCCTCCCGCGCAACTTGGCCGCCTTGCACCACGGCGTTAACGGCCGTCGCACTGCCTGTGGGTCGCTTCCTGAAGCCCGCCATATCGGGTGAGCAGTGCGGCGATGATGATTGTGCGGGGAGCGGGAGTCCAGTCTGCAGGTTGATGCGCTTCTCCTTCATCCACTTCTGGTTCTCCTCGTCGAGCTCCGGCCACTCCATGCGGAACTTTGCGCCGCCATCGCCAGCCTTAATCGCTCCGATACCACGGGTATTGGACGATTGCGTGCCCAGCTGCTTTGATCCTCCACCAGTGCTGTTCCACCAGCGCGTGCGCTGCGCAAACAACTTCCGCTCCTGCTCGCTGGCGCGCACCGATCCCGTCGTCATCTCCTCGCTCGTCATGAAACTCAGCAAGCCCGTCAGAATTGTGCTGACCTCCCACGCCGGGTTGAAGCTCTTAGGGTGGAAGTCGGATATACTGAGACAGAGGCGGGTGCTGGGTTGGAAGCGGCCGGACGGCGTGTGCATGCGGATGGCGGGGGGCGCGAAGGGGTAGTCGGGCGGGAATATGAGGGTGCCCCAGTACTGGCCGCCTTCGTAGGGGGTCTCGGGAGGGCCGGTAAGAACGTAGTGCCATTCTAGGATGTTGCGTTCGGAGGGGTGGGCGACGATGTAGGGTGGGGGCGATTTGGAGATGGAGGCATACTCCTTCGTGAGGCGCTTGGTTGCGGCAGGAGTGGCCATGGCGTGTATGTGTAGGAGCGAGGTGCGCGAGGTTGCTAACGAAGGGCGGTTGCTGATCGTGTGCGTTATCAAGCGCTAGGGTGGGTCGGGCGCTGATGCAATCGAGCAAGCCCAGGTGCCCAAGACAACAAGTAGAACGAAGAATAGAGAAGGTGAGTGTAATTTGTGAAAGCGACGTCGCTTCCTTTTAGTTGGGTGAAGAGTGAAGCGCACCGGACTTCACAGGGCGTAGTAGTAGGTTTATACGTGCGTAGTGTGGAGAGGTGAGTTTGGGGAAAGCACAGCCTCGCTGAATCTCCGGCTTTGGCCACGCACGTGATGTATGTCGTAGCGCGCGCCAGCAAGCTTTCACGAACGCCAAGCGGCCAGCTCCGACGACATCAACAGCCTCGATGGCGTCGCCGATAGAAGACGATGTGAGTCAGATATTGCCAAAGAAGATAGCGAAGGATTAATTGGTGCTCCAGGTCTTCGAAAAGCTGAAGAACAAGACGGACCCCAATGCGCACCAGCAGAATCAAGACGATCTCAATGCGCGCAATTTCGCACAGTATCAGAAGTCACAAGAGAGGCTAGTAGAGCTGGTAGGTCGTCCCAGACATACCAATACTCTGTCTGAGTCTTGAGCTGAGCATTCTTAAGATCGACGACAACACCACCCTCCCGGTTACGATATCCTCGGTCCGCATCCTCCATGCCAACCGCACAAGACGGAGCTTCCTCGAGCGGGTAGTCAATCCCTTGCTGAGCGCGAATCGCGATGAGCCATATACACTAGAAGAAGCGTTGAAGGAGGTGGGAGATGTCACACAGAAGCTCAACCGCTTCGGTAAGAAGGCACGCGAGTTATGCACCCAAGTGATATCTGACGTATGTAGGCATCTTCAAATCACCTATATCAGTCTTCCTCGACCGGTCGGACCCAACGATACCCACTTCCTCTCCTACCGACGTCGACGTCTACATGTCGGCGATTGAGCGCGGAACCTACACGATCAAGACTGGCACAGAAGCTGGCGCTTCGGAAGCTGATGCGTACATCCACGCCGAGCTGCGCAACCTCTTTGGCGGTGCCGAGACGCTGAATGCACATGGATCATTGGGAACGCGGACACGGTCGGCGTACTCGCTCGCTTTCGACACCCCAGTGTTGAGCAATCCGGACTTCAAGTTCCAGGTTAACGGCTTCGCAAGTTCTACATTGAAGAGTTGGGCAAGCCATGAGGAGGTGCTCAAAGGTGGGACTTCGAAGCTTCTGTGGCGGTCAAAGAACGGACATCAGCATGAGTTTGGCTACTCTGGCATCTGGAGACAAGTTACGGGCCTAGCGGAGAATGCGTCACCCACCATACGGGCAGATGCCGGCGATAATTTCAAATCAAGCATCACCCACACTTGGATCAACGACAACCGGGACTACCCGTTGCTTCCCAGCAGCGGCTACCTCATGAAGACCGTCTCCGAACTTGCTGGCTTGGGACCTCTAAAGGGCGACGCTGCCTTCTTCAAGTCGGAAGCAGAGTCACAAGTTGCGCTGCCGTTCGGCGATACCGGCATCACGCTGACCGCTGGTCTCCGCGGTGGCCTCATCTACCCTCTTGCCCTCGGTGCCAACAACACACCCCAACAATCCCGCATCAACGACCGCTTCCAACTCGGTGGTCCCACCAACGTGCGCGGCTTCCGTCTTTCCGGTCTCGGACCGCACGACGGCCCCGATGCAGTCGGCGGCGACGTCTACGCCGCAGGTGGAGCCTCTCTCCTCTTCCCCATACCCAAAGTCGGCAAAGATACTCCCCTTCGTTTCCAGGCCTTTGTCAACGGCGGTCGTCTACTTTCCCTCAAGAACCCGAATAAGGAGGGCGGACCCATGGACAGCGAAGCCGTGAAGAGCAGCATGAAGAAGACGCTTGGAAGCTTGAAAGAAGGCCTGCCGAGCACGGCTGCGGGCTTTGGTCTCGTGTATGCGCATCCGATTGCGCGGTTTGAGATCAATTTTAGCCTGCCGTTGGTCATCAGGGCGAGGGAGGAGGCGAGGAAGGGGCTGAGCTTTGGCGTCGGTGTCGAGTTTCTGTAGATTACTGGACGAGATTTGTAGATATTGTATCATTAGCGGAAGGTTCTGATAGATGTGCTATTGCATGCAGCTTCATTTCCCCTTCTGAATTGCGACCGCCCTGTGTCCTCCGAACGCGATAAGGGTGCACCTTTAGCTTGTTGCACCGTATCGCTCACTTCTGGCATCGTCATTGCATAGCCACGAAATACACCCATCGCGAGGCATAAAAGTACACTACCTTCACAATCAGACCCAAGCGGCATGCTGCGCTTTACTACGTACAGCTTAGATGCGGGCCACATCCGTCGCCACCTTGCGATCGACACAGCCCAACGTCTTCCGCAGCTTCTCACATCGATCGCACAACCCGCCCACTAACCAACGCTCAACGGGCGGCACCAACAAGCGCCGCGCGCTACAGCTCAACGTCCGTTGTTTCGTTTCTTCTCGTTTGCGCCGGCGTCTCTCCTATTCTTAGGACGTCAATCATACGTTTTCAGGATCAACTGGGGAGCGAAAATGCGGCAAGCGCTTTGAGGGTAGGGCTGATTGGAAGACGGTGGAGCGCGGGCGGCTTGTTTGGTTGGCGTGGGTGGAGTTTGGCGTGTGGCGTGTGGCGTGGGGGTGGGCGATGGAAAGCATTCCTTGTGGCACTGTGTTGCAGGTATATAGGTCGTACGTGGTGTTTTCCTTCGATGGGGTTTGGTAGGGAGGGGATATAGGCCTGGTAAAGGGACAAGTAAATCATTTTTCTTTCGCTTTTCTTGTTTGGCTTTTGGCTTTCTGGTCTCTCTGCTTCGATTGTAGCGAACAATTTCGTCACGATGCATATTTCTACAGCTCTCCTCGCTGTCCTGGGAATATGCGCTTTCGCCACCGCACTCTCCGCACCTCCCGTAGCCAAACCGGGAGAATTCTTCCTCGTAGCAACAGAGCAGTCCGAACGCTCTCCATACACATCCACCTTGCGCGGTGTATCTGCAATTACACCATTCGTATGTAATTCCTCCCATTTCCCATGGGACCAGAAACGCGATATAGGAAGATATATACTGGCCGTTCGCGCAGCAAGAAGATCCTCTCTCCTCCACCCTCGTCCTCCGCCTCCTCAACCCCGGCTACTACATTCTCCCCGCCTTCAAGCTCACCTCCGCTAACACACTCTCTACTTTTCTGTCCATAGGCCATGGGGAGTATAATTTCGATACCGCGCCGGTAGTTTCGGGGCAGTGTCTCCAGTTCCTGCGTTCCAATCGGATAACTGGTAATATTGGGTTGCGGGATGGGTATCTGGTGAGTGTGGATGGGGAGACGGAGGGCTGGGCGGTTTGTCAGACGGAGAGGGGGGCGGAGGCGTTATTTTGGAAGGGTACAGGTGGGGATTGTAAGAAGACTTTTTTGCAGGCGGTTACTGGTGCGCCTTATTGAAAGAGGTAGGATGGAGCGGACGTACAGGCACGGGACGACGGCGTTCGACTTGGCCAACAATGGCGAAAGGGTAGAAAAGAGAATATCTACATGTGTAATATATATATACGAGCGATACGTTTTAGTAGCTCTAAATGTACAAGTAGCCATTGGAGAGAATCTAGCTCCCTACAAGCTGCGGCCCCTCAAATGTCTTCTTCGGATCCCAAACCTTCTTGAGCGCAACCAACTGCTCGTACTTGCCGATCCAGTAGCTGTTATGCGCCTGGTCCTTGGTCAAGCTTGTGTCGGCATAGTTGATGTACATGCCATAGTTGACGCCGGGGCTGGCATCTTGGATCGCCTTGACCCAGCCGTTCAAGAACGAGAACCAAGACGGGTCGTAGTTACCGTTAAAAATGCGGTCGTAGAACTGCATCTTGAAGACGGCATTGCGGTGCGCATACGAAGTAGCGTTGGTAGGAACCTGCGTGATGGCAGAGTTCTTGCCGCCGTGCAGGTCGAACATGAGATACCAGCTGCGGCGGTTTGAACGGGCATTGGCTTCCCAGTAGTTTGCGAGGGCGGTGATGGCGGCGGCCGAGAGGGACTCTGGCATGAGGGATTTGGAGAAGAAGGTCTCATGGGTGTCGTAGGGGGTAGCTTGTTCGAGGGGCCCGTAGGCGAAAGACGACAAGGTATTGATCCAGGTGTTTGTGCTGATTTGGCCTCCACTAAGACCAGTCTTGCTTAGGAGCGGCTGCATGACCTTATCAAAGTCGCTGCGGGAGCCGTAGTACACACCGCTTAACGTGCTAAAGCTGGACAGGAACAGACGCATGTTCATCTCCATGGGCTGCGTGTTGCGCGAGAAGTCTTGTAGAGCGGTGAGGATGGTTGCGAGCTGCGAGGCGGAAGACGGGTTGACGCTGTACTGAAAGATGATGTTCGATTCTGGAGGGGTAAAAGTCTTGAACTTGAAGTTGGTGACGATGCCGAAAGCTGCACCGGCACCACGGAGGCCCCAGAAGAGGTCAGGGTTTTGAGTTTCGGAGGCGGTGACGACGGTGCTGTTGGCGAGGACGACTTCTGCGGAAATGATGTTGTCGAGGGTTAGCCCTTTGCTGCGGGAGATCAATCCGTAGCCACCGTGCAGTGAGAGACCACCGACACCGACACTGAGGTTGTTAGAGGGAGTTTACAGTGCAAACTGGACGGGTATAGAACTCACCCTGGGCATGTGCCGTGAGCAATGGCTTTCTTGCCCTGCTTATACAAAGCCGTAGCAACGTCTCCGAGTCTACCACCGGTTCCGATGACAGCGGTATCAGCAGTCTGATCAACAGTAACAGACTTGAATGCGCGCATATCAACGATCAAGTGACCGTCTTCTCCACCAAGGCCGTGCGAGGCATAGCTATGTCCTCCAGACTTGGCCGTGACAAGGATGTTGTTAGCGGCTCCACAAGCAACAGCATCCTGAACATGTTTAACGGTGGTCGGGACGGCGTAAGCAGCAGGCTTGAAGGTAACGCGATTGTTGAAAGGCTTGAGGGATTGTGTATAGTCCGAGGATCCAGCCGTTAGTGTAGGCACCGCGGCCTTCTTGAGACAATCATCAAGAGCCGCGCGCTTGGAAAGAGGCGAGGCATTCACGCTTGCGAGCAAGAAGCCTAGAGAGGCAACGAGCAGCGTTGCATGCCCCATATCGAAAGAGTGAAGAGGAAGCAAGTAGCTCTAGAGAGGATCGTCCGTCGAACACTGGGATGCAAACGAACATCCAACAGAATATATGTAGGGCTCCAAGTTCCGGGCAGATCCGTCAAGTGGTCCGAGATAAGATTAATACGCCTTTTATTGTGCAAATAGGGCCGATACATGTGGCCAGATTTGATGGCAGGAGAGAACATGCAGGGCGGCTCCCTGCGTGATAATGTGTAAATTGGATCCTCAGAAGGCTAATAAGACTAACGTAGGTTTTCGCTGGCGCCGATGAGGTCATGGTTGCGTGCGAGACATCGCAGGCGACATCGAAAATATAAGATAGATACTTTGCTAACGGCTCCCGGCCCAGGCATAATATGTTACACCCATGGGCACTGATTTGTCCGTAGTTCTGGAACCGCGGCACAACTGCCAAGCTATACGCATGATTGTGAGATACGGGTTAGCGGGTAGGGAGACGGGATCCGGTAAGGAGCTTCAAACTAGCATGGGGAAGTTGGGGATGTTCACGAAGAACGGTTAAATGGGTGTTTCTGTGTGCCGAGCACGGATGACGCATTGAGGAATCGCGAATCGCTTGGCGGGAGATACGAAACGACCACACTCTAAATAAAGTGTGGAGATTAAACTAATCGATACGTCCTTGGGTGACTTTAGCCGGGATAGGATCATGTGCTAACCATGACGTTCCAGCGACCACATACTGGCACATCAATACTTTCACGAATTTCTCAGTAATGGTGACCTCATTGCGCGAATTTGCAGACCTGAATGGTCATGGTAAGGAGCAGGTGGAAAGTAAAAGCAATACATAGCAGAGACTGTAGCTGCTGACCACATGCAGGTGATCTGCACGTTTGTTAGCTTTAACCATATGCTGTTGCAATCCTGCCTGTCTCGTTTCTAGATGACTGTGCGCTCGCACTGCATAGCGGGACAGCCAGCGAATTGACGTTCAGCCGCAATTCCCTACACTGATAAACTTAACAAGATAAGCAACTTGCTCTCAGGTTGGGTTACGTCCCAGTGCCTAGAAGAGGCCAGAGGAACACCTTTGCTTTGTTCTTGGCCGGAGCGAAGCGCGCTTTGGCTGCAAGCGGGACGCAACTACATTGGGAGGTATCGAACGATTACCTTGCATGGCAGTACCCATGGAAGGAGTGCACCACGAACCCCCACTGACGAGTTGACCAGCATTGTGTCAAAGCACATGCTGACACGAGGGAACCTGTCCGAGCGGCGTTTGTCGACGGGCCTAGACCTTTATGCTGATCCCCTGATATCAAATTTGACGCCGGCTTCATGGAGTCTATTGAACAACACGTGTACAGCTCGCCGATATCCCGACTTTGAGGTCGGTGGCAGGCTGCGACTGGTGACAGGGCGTTTTCTGAGTTCGAGCGCGAGCCGGGCCAAACCACATACGAAACATTTTCGATGCTATTTGAGCCGTCCAAATCAGTATTCGCCGATATCTGCCTGCTACACGGGCAGGTGAGGTTGGCTCTGCCCAGGTCCCCTAAAACCAAACGTCCGAAGTTTCCATAGTAATCTAAGCTTGCTCCTGTGCAGCAAAGTAAACGCTTGAGATAGAAGTCGTCAAAGTTGTCCTTAACGTCGTCGTGCTGTCATGGCGTGCCACACCGTGCGCAAAGAAGAGTCTAGTACAAGAGTTAGCAATAGTTTAGCAAGCAGATAGGAACACAGACCTAAATTTCGCGAAAAGCAGCTTTTATACCTACTATCCCTCAAAATGTCGTTCATATCCCCAACTTACCACGGGTTTTGAATGAAACAGAATTATTAGGTCGTGCAGGAGCAGGAGCCGCGCCTGGGATCGGACGTCTACTAGGAGGATCTTCTAAGCCGCTAAACACGTTCGCTACAATCGACTTATAGCATTCATCTCTCAGTTTGCTCGTGATATCCACATAAGGGGAGCTGCTGAAGCGGAAAAATGACCGCATGTAATTGCGCTTAGCAAACAGCCAACGCGCCGAGTCGCGCATGACATTCACGCATTGCCAAGCCACTAGCCTATAATAGATTAGCGTGATGTGACTCAACATCGCGACTCATGACTGCGGCCTCACTTTCTCTCCTTTGTGTACTTTTCGAATTGCCAAGGACACTGTCATTTCTCAGTATCTACCAAGTCGACGATTAACTGTCTTCTCTTCAAATCCCAACATCCCTATCCCCTCTATCAACTTACCCTCCAAAGCCTCCAAAGCCTCCAAAGCCTCATCTATCAGCGAAATGAAGGCCGACAACTATCTCACGCTTTGCCTCGAGCAGGCTGCTAATTCTCCTCTCCGCTACCGCCATGGGTGCATCATCGTTCGTGGGGGCAAGGTCATCGGTCAGGGCTTCAATGACCATCGTGCTGGCTTCAACGGCGGCACTCTGAAGACTGGCCGCCTCCCTGTTCGCTCTCTGGACGGCACTGCCCTTGCTGCACTGAAGAAAAAGCATAAACTCAAGCGAGAGTTAAAGAATACGCAGCAGGATGAGACGGAGACATTCACCCCCCTCGAGTCCATGAGTGGCAACGGAAAGATTGCCAACATCCCGCTTTCTATGCACTCCGAGATGATGGCGATCCACTCTGCACTTTCCACTTCCAGCACAATGGCCTCGAGTGCCGTGTCGTACCAAAAACCGTACTTTAAACTATCGAGTGATTCTAAACGAAAAGCTCGACTACGACAGGTCGCAGTCAAAGCCTACGTCAAGACGGTCTGCCAGGCTGCTCTGGCCCAGTCCGCCACGAAACAACGCACAGGCTCGCATCAGGTTCAAGAGTGGCGATTTGAAGGCTCTGCATCTCAATCGTGCGCAGCCGGATCTCGCACTTCAACTCAAGGAGAAAGAGGACATGGAGGAGCCTCTGGAGAACAGTACAGAGAAACACCGACCGAACAATCAGAACTATCAGTATCACAACAATGGCAAAAAGTGCAACGGACAACAACACAACAAACAACGCCGACAGTTTACGCGTAAGCTGCCGGCGCGGGAGACTATCAAGACCCTTTGCCATTCTAATAGGAGTGCTGATCTTTCCAATGACGAATGTGCGTCTGATATCAGCGGTAGTTCCAGAAATTCAAGTAAATCGCGAAAGTCAGTAATATCTAAGTCGAGCAAGAAGGTATGAGTTCTAAGTCTCTTTATTATATCTCGACTAACAATCAACTACAGAGTGGTCCACCGTCTGTAATCAAGCACCAGCCTATCCTGATACCACAAGGTCATGCTGGTCGTGCGGCACGAAGTGTTGCTGACCGAATCAAAAATCCGCGACTCAACGGAGCTGATCTCTACGTTGCCCGACTAGGCTGCAGGTCTGCATTATCGAAAAGCTCTCCAGATGACTGCTGTTCCACGTCGGATATATTACAGCATGTCCCTGCAGATGGCCCAAAGCCAATTTCAGGTTCTTTGCATGATGAGCTTCTCAACCCACAGGCACAGATGTCCTCTGCAAACAACATTCCAATCACGAAAGCAGACAGGCAGCCATCAGTGCTTGCATCGCGCCCCTGTTACCGCTGCGTCTCGTACATGAACTCCGTTGGCATAAAGCGTGTCTTCTGGACTACCGATACTGGCGAGTGGGAATGTGCCAAGGTTCGCGATTTGGTGGATGCACTGGACAATTTGGGTGTTGGGGCCGTTTCCGATGCTACTAGTGCTATCAGCAATGTCTTCGTTACGAAGCATGAGGTTTTGATGTTGCGGCGTATGATGGGTAATGGTTGAATCGCCAATCTGATTCTCTTATCCAAAGGGTTCTCCAAATTGCCTCTAGCATACTAGAACAGAAGTCTTTTAACTTGGTTGCTCGTGTTAAAAATGTATCCAATCTTGCACCAAGGTGCTGCACACCTCCATATTCTATACATGTTGATATACCCGCGACAATATGCTCCAGCCCTTGCTTGCGCGCGCTATTCTAGACAGCATGGGACGCTCGGGAGCGCTGCACACTGCTTCTCGTCTCACCTTCACTTTCAACTTCACTGGCTCCGTTTACTTACTCAGCGCCCCACCGTCCGTTTCCCGGGCGGTTTAACTACAAGTTTTTAGGCTCACCCTGCTCTACCTCTTTGCCTCAACAACAAAATACCCCCGGCAGCTCACCCTCGTGCAAGCGCGGCAATTCCATCATACAATGTCTATAGTCTTCACTGACGAGGTCGAAGCGCTGCCCGCTTCCGCTCCTGTCAACAAGCTACACATCATCGATGTCGACCACTTTATCGAGACGCTCGAGGAAGGGGCCCGCGCTCCCAAGCTTTGGGACGTCGTGGCCACTGTCCTCTACAAGATATCTACGGAGACCTTACGCCACTTCCTCGACACCAACACCAGGTCATTCAAGCTCACTCACGACCCAAACTCGCCAAGTTCCAGTAAATTGATCATTTGGCGCCGTGGTCACGAGTTGATGGTGAGCCCTGTGTACGTGCCTTCACCTGCAATTTTCTAATCTGAAATCAGGTGGGACACTTCACCCCGGAAGAGCTGGATGGAGACCTCATATATCTGTGGGACAATCTCATCCGTTGCGAGGTAGATGGCAACGGTGCTTGGAAGGTCGTCGCAGCATCGTTCGGCTTGATATCCGATCGGAATATGGACCATGTTTGGAATGGCCTCCTCATTGATCCCGGCATGTTTATTGTTATCAAGGCCCAAGACGACCGACAAAAGCAGGAGCTTGCCAGGATCTTAGGATGTGGAATGTTAACTAATCCTCTGTGGGAGCAGGACCGCAATCAGTGGGAGATGGAGGTCAAGCTCAAGGATGAGGACAAGGGCAAAGACAAGGGCAAGGACAAGGGTACGACTGAGTCTGCCAATTCGAGCGAGACCTGATCTAATACAACACTCGAGACTGACGGACTGTATTCCGCTGAAGGAGTTTTCGGCCATGGGCTGGTAGGCTGCAAGCTGGACTGGGTTGTCCACTGACGGACATTGAGATCAGTAATCCGGCGAGGTTTTTACCATGAAACGTCTGGTTTGCGAGTCCTTAGTCGGGTTTATTGACCTATTCGATACACGCTCCCTAGCGCTCGTATGGATGGAATGAATTAACATTTGCATCTAGCCCGCCATTTTGATTGTCCTTGAAAGGTCTGAATGCTGTAACAGTAAGCTTTATTTATCTAGTGATAACATAAAGGTTCTCTCATTCGAGTCGGTAAACAAGCAACTTCCTGAAAAAGTCAGATATAGAGTTATTTGTGTACCAATTTCTACATTATAAGGTTCCAAAACAGAACACCTAACCATCATTGCCATACGGGTGTTAGCCATTCGGCAGATCTATACTCATTTCGACACCAAATCGTGCTGCTCATTACTTAGACCATGAACTATGCAAGGTTAGCATGGTCCAACGTATCTTACACATCATACTGACCTAATGGTAAGATAGACACCCTTTCCCATAGTCAAAATGACTCTTAAATCTTCCGATCGTGGTTCTGCTAAGAGCTGAATGCGCAAATCGGGCGTTGGTGCAAAATAGCGGCGCCTCTAGTATAAGACAATAATAGGTACTCGCACCTCTCAGGATTAACTTTATTGACTTCGGGTTAGCCAACTGCCTACCCGACGTCTAGTACATGTTGTAGCTAATCGGACACACCTCGCTTGATAATGAGCTCATTCACGTGCTGTGGTCTCAGGGTTGAGAAGTTTAGAGGAGAGTGAGCAATCTGCGCTTCCCTAATTTGTCGTGGAGTACGTTCAAGCGGAGGATCGGGGGGGCAGTCTGAAGAGCTTTGCACTCTTCAAAGATCAAACGAATAAGACAGCCGAGAATCACGAAATACACGCCTCGATTAGAAACTTCTCCCCTTCTTTTGTGCCATACACCCCAAGCAAAGCAAGCAAGGCATGCATGGACTAACGAACCCCTATCGCCAACATACTACCGCGTCAAACGTAAATCCTCTACACATTAACAATAAGCTTAAATATCTTTTCTATGTTCCTAATAAAGTCTTATCATAACCAGACTGTATAAGTCTGCTTATTAAGGATAAAGGTTAACGTGCGCATAGAACTCTGTCCTACGCATTTAAAACCCGTAAAACCGATTAAAGATACTGACCTCCATTGTAGCCAACATATTTCAGAAACATGGGTAGTACATGGGTATATGAAGACACTGACACGAGACCCAGCACAAAACAAAGTACTAGAGAGCCTTTTGAACGCACAAGTTAACTGTGCAGAGGGTAAAACACCTACATCTAGTATGTGTATGCCACGCCATGCAAAAAGATGAGGTGGCCGTAATCATGCGCCGCTACCAATGTAGCACGAGTGAAAATCCTGAGCGCCATTATGATACACAGCTATCCTCCATGTAACCTCCCACTACCATCCCATGCTATCCAGTATCCGTGCAACGACACTATCCATGCTAACGAAAGGAAAGGGGGGAAGGAGGAAGTAGTAGACGAGGGTAGCCTGTCTACAACAACGAAAACGTACCTTTTATGCCCAATAAGGGGATTTTGTGTCGTATGTGCTGTTGTTAGACGGCTGGCTCTGCTAGGGCCGAGCCCTTAGTTTCGGTGTGTTGCCCGTCAATTTGTCCATCAGCCTCGCCACCTGCCACACCAGCACCCGTCATGATTGGTTTTTGCTCAGCCTCCATCGCAGTTTCCGTCATTTTCGGTGTCGGTGGGGGAACTTTCTCAACGATCTCATCGAAGATGCCACCTTCTGGCTGTTGACCCCTGCCCACAGCGCTCAAGATGCGCCAAGTGCGCCTGAACTCATCACGGATAGCTACGATACCTTTGTGCGTAACCGTTCGCGCAACGTTGTGATCAAGCTCGAAAGGATCCTCGATGCAGAAGAGATAGCGATGTCGGACTTCCTTGCCATTTGAGATCGTTGTCTTCGCGCTCGTCCATCCTTTCTCCGACTTAGCCCTCACACCACCGGGTGTTCTCAGGCTCAAGACCTCGTTCGTCCAGTAGAATGAAGGCGGTTTCGGTCCATAAGTGTAAGGCGAATTGATCGAGGCATAGTATTGAAAGAAGCCGCGGAGGAGCATACCGATAGATTCATAGTTCTGCGTTAACTGGCCTAAGCTAGCAGCGCGCATGATCTCGTCCTCATTCCGCCAGAAACGAACCGCATAGCCTGCGATCATCGTGTTCTGGAACATCTGTTTTAACCCCTGCATGTCTGTTGAGACAACTGGGGGTCGCCACAGGGATTGTAGATTCGGGCAAACTGGGGGCTGAGCGATGTTGACAAGATAGTGTAGCACCATGAGGACCCAGCCGTAAGAGGATAGCGTGCCGGAGTATGCGCTATTGATCTTTCGTTGCTTGGCCCACGCTTTAACGAAGAGCACGATCGGGCGAACTCTGGGATCTGAGCGGGAGTAACAGCGCAGCAGTTGTGTGTTGTGTATGCCGAGTGGGTTTTCGAAGTTGATGTCGCACTGGATACCGACACCGGTCTTGGGGAAATCCAAGGGTCCTCGGACTTTCTCCCGAAACCAGGGTCTCTCGTTTCGTTGATGTTGTTCTTTGGTATTTCCGTTTCCGTTTCCATTCCCCTTGTTGTCTTTAGCCTCACTGTCTTTGGCGGATGATTTTGTAGGCGACTGTACTTTGCCCCTGTTAACGGATGCTGTGCCGTCCAGCTTTTCCTGCTGCGAAGCTGCTCTGGGCTCTGTGTCCTCAATAGAGGGAAATTCCTGGAATTTATGCACAGGCGATGGGCTCTTTGCACCATCAACATCGGCTGGAGTTCGCGGTGAACGCTCCGGGGGAGGTGGGGGCGGTGCATATTTTTCCTCTTCAGGAAGATCATCCCATTTCTGACGTTCTTCCGAAAGAGCTCTGTAGAGTTCCTCGTCAGGCTTCTGGCACACTTTCAATATCGGGACTCGTGTTCGGGTTAGAAGCCGAGCCCCCATGTTCGCATCCAAGACAACCTTCTCCAAAAGGCGAGGAATATCTCGATCGATGCCGATCTCATGAGCCTTAAAGGGATTTTTCCAGCTAGGTACCACCGCGAGATCCATGTCGGATCCTGGTGTAGCAAAGCCGGATGCCAGACTCCCGAAACCCACCAAGCTGATCGTTGCAATGTCGCTGGGGGAATTCTCGGACAATGCCTTCTGGCAAAGGCCTTCCAGATAGTTCCTGAAAGCCTCCTTTTCTTCTAGCTCAGGGATCGTGATCTCAACCTTTGGGATCTCCTCCGATGCAAGCTGATCCAAATAATTGGCTTGAGCCATGGGGTTCTCTATCGGTCGGCTGATATGCTGAGTAGGTGGGCCATATTGCCTTGGATAATGTTGCGTGTTTACCGTGTGATGTGGTGCATTTGAGGGGTTGGCGTTCGTGTGCGCCTGTGGCCGCTGGAGTATCCTAGGTGGTTGCACAGCAGGAGCCACAGTCGTCTCAGCCCCGGTTTGCGGCGGACGTTGCTTCGGCGCTATTGGGGCTCGCCGCCTGTCCGATATCGCCTGAAAACCGCCTGCAGTAGGCGAGGAAGGGGCGGCATGTTGATTGTATACCTGTTGTGGGGAGCCTTGCATGCCCGAGTGGGGGGCGGCAGCAGCAGTCATGGGCCCATCGGAATGTTGTCCACGGCCTGCCTGAGCTTGAAAATTTGCGCCTCCTCGACCGCGGAAGAAACCTCGTCCACGACCACGTCCACGGAAATGCTGCTGGTGGGGTCCTTGCGCAATAGTCTGATTACTCTGTTCATTGGCCATGGTGACGCTACCAAGTATCATCTTTCGCAAATCGTCCTCGAGACCGTTTCCTTTCAGATCGGTTTTACCGTTCGTGACGGGAGCAGTTGATGGTGTAGCCATGCTTGGTAGATGTGGTGGTTGTTGCTAACAGTCGTGTTCCGGGCGGAGCAAAGCGAGACGTACGACACAACGCCGCATCAATCAGAGACAGAATGCTGGAATTAGCCCTAGTTTTGAATGCAACAAACAATTCTCGTTCCAAGTATTCGAAGTTTGCGGAAATCAGAGGTTGGCACGTGCCCAGCCGTGCAATTAATTGGCGGACAAGTACTCCCACAGCACTGTCAGCTGCGTTCTTCGTATGAAGCAGAGAAGTAAAGCGATAACTGAGCAGAAGTAGGTATATGGTTCGTAGGCAGACTCACATGCGGGCGTATCTAGGCAGCGGATCGCCGTAACGTTTCTCCGAGCACTAGCGTTGCCAAGACTTTGTGACCCTCCTAGGTATCTCTGCCTTCGATCGTCCTGTCTGTGAAAGACAAAGCCCAAAGCGGCCGCGTCGTCCAGCCCTTTATTCTACTGCACCACACCCGTATTCTTCTAGACCCACAATTCGCTACTTCCGCCGATCGCGACGGCTTCATCAACCCCAAATCTCGCGGCTACCACGCACCGGTCCTCGCGCCTCTCGCCATGAACGGAGCTCCAAATCCTCTTGGTACCTCAGCGTCTGCTGCGAACGGCTCGCGACCCGTGGCGGGCGCGTCTCCCGCGACGATGACCGGAAACACGCCCATAGCTCCGAACGGACAGCCCCGTCGACGAAAGCCGCGTGAGTCGAATCCGCTGCGCGCTCCCCGGCGGCCGCTCAAGACCATCACTCGGCCGGTCATGTCTCTTACGCAGTTCAACCAGACAAAAAAGGCCGACAATGCTCCTAGCGCTCTAGCCAATGGCCCCATCCCTGTCGAGGTGCTCCGCGATCAGTTCCTCCAACGCGGCGCCCGCTCGATCCCACTTGTTGCCAGGCGTGGAGACCTGAAGCAGTTGCGTCATCACGTCATGAGGCTGCAAAGCAAGCATGAGGTTGATGTCCAGAACGAGGAGCAGTTCACGCCGCCTATACGTCTGCACCGTCGCGACCCCCGCGCTCCGCCCAGCGGCGCCGGCTCGCACTTTGAAGACGAGGACACCAAGGAGGATCTTGAAGAGAGCAAAGAGCGCGAGCGCATGGAGATTGCGAGAGAGGAGCGCCGCAAGGTTCGTGAGGAAAACCAGGCGAAGATCGCGCCATCGGGTACAAAGAAGCCTCCAGCATTCCAGAAGAAGACGGAGCAAAAGTATCGCGCCGATGATACACCTGCAGCTAAGAAGCGCATGCTCCTTAGATATGAAGAGACGCTCCCATGGCATCTCGAGGACTTTGACAACAAACAGACCTGGACAGGAACCTACGAGTCCGAAATGTCTGAAGCGCATGTGATGCTTACTTCTGATACCGCCAATGCACGGGGGCAAATCATCCAGATGACTCCCCTGGAGCGGTGGTATCGATTCATGCCCAAGACCAAGGCGAAGTCCACGGAAGACCCCGATCTCATCAAAGTGAAGTCATCGGGTTATTTCAACAAGCTTGAACAGAAGGCTAGAGTAAAGCAGGAGCAGGCCGTCCGTGAAAAAGGCGCAAAGGGCATTCGAACCAGGGTCGGCGGTGGAGACGATGACGAAGGCCGCATTCGCCGACGCAATGATGACGATGATATGCCGATTGTTAAGCGGGAAGCAGATGCTGATGACATCGATTTCAACATGGAGGAAGACTTCGCAGATGATGAAGAAGGGCTCAATGGCCTTTTTGAAGGCGACGACGTGGAAGTCAAAGAGGCTTCGGAGAGGCTGAAGCGTGACCAGCTCGGCGCCGCCGCGTTCGATCTGCGAAACGAAGATGAGATCTATAGACAGGAAGAGCGGGAGATGGCAGAGCAGGAGATGCAAAAGCAGCTAGAAAAGGCTCTACGGAAGACTTTGGTCAAACGTGAGAAGAATATCGATTACGAAACCGACAATGATGACCCGTACGCTTCATCGAGTTCTTCGGACACAGATTCTGAGACCGAGCGTCAACGAGCTAAGGAAGAGCAGGAAAAGAAGGCAGCCGAGCAGGCGACCGAACAGAATGGCAAGGCTGTCGAGGGTGATAAGCCCGCTTCTGGCGCTTCTACCAAGGGAGCAACTACTCCTTCAGGTAACCATCGGTCTACCGATATCAACAAGAAGAAACGACCAGGCTCGCCGAATCTATCCGAAGCTAGTGGCAACGAGTCGTCGCGTAAGAAGCACAAGAAGAAGCACGGCGACGGATCACGCAAGTCTTCGCTTGCTCATCTCAATGACGGAAAGCGTGGTGCTGCGTCTGGAAGCGACAGCGAGATGACTGATGCCGGCAAAACGAAGAAGGCGAAGCTGAAAGTTCGGCTTGGTGGCTCTCCCGGCGCTAGTCCTTCCGGTAGCCGTGCTGGAAGTCCAGCAGCTGGTGTCAATGGGAGCCGTGCAGGCACTCCTGCTGCTGGCAGCTCCGCCGCTGCTTCGCGTAAGTTTTTACAACAACTAAGATACGTTAAGGATACATACTAATACAAACTCGCTAGAAAATCGTCTTCCCTCGGCGACCGAAATCTACAAAGCACTCCCCGCCGAAGGCATGACGATTCAGTCCCTGATCACCACTTTTAAAGACCGCGTCGACAAGACCAATACCCAGCTCTTCATCAAATTGGTCAAGGCTGTTTCAAGTTTTGACAAACAACGCAGTTGGCTCATCCCTCTTCCACAGATGCCTTCTGACGAGCATGTGAACCTTGTTATGCGCGGGGGACAAAAGACAGCGCCGTCCAAGGCTGCTAGTCCTTCTTGAAGCTCCCTTTTACCAACTAGCGTTGTTCCTGCCCGATCGTATTTTTGCGATGGGTTTATGTCTCACACTATGACCCGGATATTTTCGTAGCTTTCTTTGCCGTCGTTTTCAGAGTGAAAACCACCCATCGTCTTGCTTTAGAGGTATGTGTATGTAATCTCAGGCATTTGGAGTAGACGGCCGATCAGATAGCCATGTTCTTCTTGATCAGCCAAAATGCAATTCCATCGAGAGAGAAGATGACCTAAGTGTCAATCTCCACTGTTGTTCTTTCGCGATGAAAAAGATGCTCGTCTCAATTGTAGGTCTTACCCTTCTGCCTCCGCATAGCTTTTCAACCGTACTCGGCTAGGTAGGCGGTATAGGTTGGAAGTTCACTAAATAGGGCCACATGCTTTGAGCTTTATGTAAGGGGACGCTTGCTTCGACGTTCCTAGACAGTTAAAATTCGGAAGGTTTAAAAATGTTCAGAGATCCGGTACGGTCAACAAATGAGGGGCCCCGAGACCCGTTCCTCGACCTACCCTTTGCAGCTAGCCCGTTAACGTTGATTGGTAAAACACTACAAATAGGGTGGTGCTGCATCAGCAATCTCCTCTTTGCCGAAGTCGCGCTTCGCTATCCGCTAATTAATTCCGAACCGCATTTTCGGATAGTTTAGCTCGCATCCGCGCCCACTCTATGGCTTTTCTTTACTTCTTTCTCTCAAAAACGTTCTTGGGCGGTTTGACAGATCGGTTGTATCAGAGTGTAAAGAGCGGAGATCAATGGGTCGCACAAAACGATGACGTCTGAATCGAGCCCACACTTCGAGCAGGAAAGGCCACAAGCCGTCAGCGTCACACCGTCTTCCTCTCAACTCTCAGCCTCATCACCCTCAAAACCTTCCTCGATTCCCCGTAAAATCTACGCAATCCTCACATGGACACCCCCAAGATGTCGCTGGGACCCTTCCCGCCCGCCTCAATTCAACATGGCCATGAACATCCTGTTCGCCTTCGCGGCTGCCTTCACCGTCGCGAATTTGTACTACAGTCATCCTATCTTGAACATTTTGGCGCGAGATTTTGGCGTCAAGTATGAAAAGGTAGCGCAGATTCCGACGGTGACGCAAGCGGGCTATGCGGCGGGTTTGCTTTTCTTGTGTCCATTGGGAGATCTGTTGCCTAGGAGACCTTTTGTGGTGGGGCTTGTGGGGTTTACGGCTACGCTTTGGTATGTTTTGATTTCGTTGTTTTGTTTGGAATTGGGACTGTGGGTAAGAGGTTGAAGAGGTTGAAGCACGGAGCGAGGGGAATTGGTGGTGGATGCGATGTGAACGATGCAAGATTAAGTGGACGTCGACTGATTTAATATCAATGGGGCAAAGACCAATCAAGGAGCCAAGATAGGCTTCGTTGATTCGCATAATTTACATCACGTTCTCGAAGAAGAAACGGCTAACAAACCACAGGCTCGGCCTCTGCTTAACCAACAACCTCGCCGCCTTCACCGGCATATCCTTTGTCGTGTCCGTCACGACCGTCACGCCCCAGCTTATGCTTCCCCTAGTTGGGGATCTTGCACCTCCGCACCGTCGAGCTGCTGCTCTTTCAGTCGTTGTTTCCGGCATCCAACTCGGCATTCTAATCGCCCGCGTCCTCTCCGGCACAATTGCCAACTTTGCAACATGGCGCGCCGTATACTGGATGTCTTTCGGGCTACAGTACCTCATCTTCATATTGCTCTGGTTTTTCATGCCAGACTACCCTTCTACCAACACGAACTTGAACTACTTCAAGCTGCTGTGGAGTATCGTGCAGATGTTGGGCCGCCATGCGGTGCTTGTGCAAGCTTGTATAGCCTCGTTCTTCACTTCGGCGACGTTCACGTCGTTCTGGACGACCCTTACTTTTCTTCTTGCCGGTGCGCCGTACCATTATACGCCGCTGGTGATCGGGCTCTTTGGTCTGATCGGGATTGCGGCGATGTGCTTTGGTCCGGTCTATGCTCGCAAAGTTACGGATCGCTTTGTGCCGCACTTGTCTGCCCTTGTCGGCCTCTTCTGTTGTCTAGTGGGTGTCTGCTTAGGAACGTATATCGGACCGTTCAACGTCGCTGGTCCTGTGTTACAGGCGTTTCTAGCAGACTTCGGCCTGCAAACGGTGCAGATAGCGAATCGGAGTTCTATCTACGCGGTTGAACCTAAGAGGCGCAATGGCGTCAACACAGCGTTCGTGGTAGCCACTTTCTGTGGACAAATTGTCGGCACCGCCGCTGGTAACCACATTTACGCCCGAGCTGGCTGGATAGGGTCTGGTAGCGCGAGCGTCGGGTTCATCGGTGCAGCTATTTTGACCATGCTTGCTAGGGGCCCGTGGGAGACGAGGTGGGTTGGGTGGAAGGGCGGGTGGAGTTTCAAGAAGAAAAATGCGAATAGTGCAGATGGAAAGACTGCTGAGGTCGGGCACTTGGGACAGAACGAAAAGCGGGATGAGGAGACGGGGGTTGAAGAAAAGGTATTGGCTGAGGTTGCTGCCGGTGAGAAGAGTGAGACACGGTGAAAATGAGGAAGATCGCTAGAAGCGAAACTTTGTTATTTGTGGGCAGAATTCATCTTCTACTATGCTGTAGGATGGCTGGATAAGCATGCGAATGTTCCCTTTGCTGGCATCTCTGCTCCACGCACGATCGCTTCACCATACCCAAACCCTGGTTTAGCTAATAGTTCAATTGGGTTAACCTTCCCAGTCGTCTACACACCTAAGCACATCTACATTGATTTCCTTTGCTTACAACGAAGCTATACTGAATTTAGAATATTAAAAGTTAGCTACTATACTTCCTTTGCTATAGACAAAAGATTATGGAAATAGCTTATTAAGCCCTACCAAGTCACACATGTGGAGTGCTTAGTCTTTTTAACTAAGACAGTTCAATAAATTCACATATATGTATACGGCGCTATCTAATAAAAATAAGCCTCTACACACGGTACTACAACCATAATTACACCCATGTCCTACGTTTGGCCCATATACATTGAAACCGTATGACTCTCTCTGTAGGAAGGATTAGATGCGATATAATTTTGCACAAGAGGAGCTTCTTGGCTAGTCCGCTCAGAGAGGGGAGGGGAGTGATGTAGATGATTTTGACAGGAGCGATAAGGCCTACGAAAGAGTGATGTGGGGGCTGTCCATTATAGACGTGTATGTTGCATATCAGAGGCGTTACATTATGACAGATACTAGTCCTCAGCAGATATCAACAATCCTCTCATCTTCGTCTTCTTCCTCATCGCTCTTTAGCTCGACCAACTTTCCTGCATTTGCGCCTACCTCGAGACCAGCAACATTTGGTATCTCATCCTCCTCACCCTCCTCTTTGCGCATAAGCATCTGTACCATCCTGTCACACGCCTCGCGTACGCCCTCATCCTCAACATGAAGGTGTGTTTCTCGAACAATTGGGTATACCTTAACCTGCCTCAGCACCCCCCTCCCCTCCTTAGTCGTACACAACAACAGCAGCGTCTCTAGGTGTGTCTTCATAATCTGCACATCACTCTCCCTCTCCTTATCCGGTTCCAGCAACTGCAGCTCGTCAAGCATACCTTCTGTATCTTCGTCGGAGTATTCTTCGGGACCCATGAGTGGGAGGAGGAGGTAAGGCAGGAGGTTTGCGCCTATTGAGGGTGGTGGCAGGGTAGGATCTGGCGACAAGTTGGAGAGGAGAGTTGGGTGTGAGGGCACATGGAAGGCGGAGTTTTTGATTGTAGAGGCTACGCCAAGGCGGCGGATGTGCGAGGCGTGCGAGGTAAAGACTTGGAGTTTGGTTAGGGGGATGATGTTGGAGTCGTGGGGTTGTGGGGAGGTGAGGTATTCGCGACCCTTAGGGAACTATTGTGCTTAATTAGAGTCCCGCTTCTGTAACTAGCCATGGCTAAATTTCCCACCTTTGCTAGGTCAGCGAAGAAGTACGACAAGTAATCATAGTCGGCGTCCTTATTGTAGCTGCCTTCTGCGCCTTTGACGAAGCAATCGAGCAACTGGTCTATTGCCCACTTCGATGTCGAGAGATCCTTGGGGACATCGCGCTTCAGCTCCAGCACTCTTTGTAGCGAGTCATCCTTTGCCATGTTGGCGAGTAGCATTGCGATTTCGTTCGCATTTGGCTCTTTCTTGTTCTACCCAGTATCAGCCTCCCGACTCATATAACACATGCTCTCTCCCGGCGAACTGACATACGGTTATCCGCGACAATAACGTCTCGAGAAAGGCATCGTCTTTCGCAAGCGCCTCTAGCACTTCAGCATCGTGCGAGATGTTGATGAGGATAGTGAGGCCGTTCTTTGCTATCGGCGCATAGTCTTTGACAACAAGTTTTAGGTCCTTGACTGGCTCGAGTTGGTTCCGCTTGAAGAGTGTTACATGCGACTGCGAGTATCCGACGAGGTGCTCCGCAGCTGCGTGGAGTCAGTACGAGTTTCGTGGCGGGGTCGTGGCGGGGGTGTTCGTACCCACTTGTCGGATTTGCGTGTTGCCATGATGGAGGAATTCGACGAGCTGGAAGGGTGTTAGGAGACTGTATGACACGATGAAAGTGTATCTACCTCTTCTAGTTCTGTGGGCATCTTGAATTTGGTCAAAGTTTTGCCATGAAGCGATGATGAACTTTTCTGATCATTTTTAGGGTTATCGATAAGGCGAATTAGGTTAGCGCCCAGTCGACTCAAATCTTAATGGAAGCTTGCTAGGCGCCCGTGCGGAGTAGTCAAAGGCGGGTTTGACCTGTCAATCGTCTCGTTTTGCACTCTCGTTTGGTTCGAAGTCTAGCTGGAATCTAAGTTGGAGTGATGTTGAACAAGCTGAATTTTTCAGGCCACGCCAGCTTCACTGTGTTGCGCACAATTCAACGGCAATGTCATTGCATATACTCGCCTGTATGCCCAGCTGGGACGGAAACGCCATCCGGAAACGGCAAGGCAGTTCAGTGCGATTCATACGCACATTTCGAAGTGCCGGTACCTGAAAAGTCCAAAGACTAGCCCATCTTGGGTCTAGCCCATCTCCCGGCGGCTACAAAACGCCTCAGCGTCTCTCCAAGGCGCATTGCTGCAAGCCTCCAACAAAGTCAAGAGAACGATTGTGCCGATCAATCCGCCTCGTCCCTTCTCGTTCTCGTCACGTCTCTGTATTCTCGTGGTGAGCTGGAAATAGCGTGGAATGGTTGCACTGCATCCGGAGACAACGAAAGCCGGATTACACCATCATACTCAGCATCCCAAAGATCATCATCCGCATCGAAAGAGGATCTAGGCATGGATGCTCCGCGTTCGGTGAGGAGGGACAGGCACGCAGAGCTTCGCTAGCCTGCCTTCACTGGCCCCAGTCCAACGTTAAGCGCTCAAAATAGATCTCCGAGAATCGCTTCGGGCCGCTGGCAAGTTCATCACATACATTGGTGCCCTGTGCGCACAGCCAGCACACGACGTCTGACGAATCACTGCAGCATGCAGGGTCTACATGGACATGGTTGCGGTGTAGCGAGCAATGAGCGTTGGCGCTTACAGCGCGGACGACCAACCACCAAAATTATAACCGCCGACCATCATCTGATGGAAGCGCCGAGGATTATGCGCATCTTGATTGGATTATTGCACCATCCACCATGCCCGAAGTAGTAATCCTCTGCATGGGAAACACTCGGGAGCCGCTATTGCCTGAGTGCATATTCAAAGGTTTCCCGTACGCTTGGTAAGAGATGAGGCACGCACATCTTATACTCCTGAACCCCAGGTCGTCCCGCACTGTACGCACGTCTCCCGTGGTTGTACTTTGCCAACTGCTAGCTTAATTTCTCGATCTGCTTCGGGTCCTCGAAGAGCCGTTCAGTCCTTCAGTATTTTTAGTTTTACCAACCGATTCAAGGGTAGGACCAAAGATGGCGGGCCCAGCACTGCAACTATTTCCTCCTCCGCCTCGCGCTCCTAGACAGACGAGCCCGAGCAAAAGACACCGTACAAAGACACCTACTCCAGAATCCCCGGCAGAAAGAATGGACAGTGCAAAGAGTACAAAGCCGCCGGCCGACTTCCATGAGCTCGTTATTCAAGTCAACTCAGTTCCGGTCTCGCCTTCGAGCTCGATAGCTCCGCCATCAACATCGATAGCTCCGCCATCAACATCGATAGCGTCCCCTCCCAAGGCACATATATCCGTCCCTCACATCATGCAAACACCTCCGACAGCGAGCGGGCCCTATTTTGAATCGCCTCCACGACCGAGAGAGTCGTCGCCCACTCAACACCGTAGACCGTCGCCAGCAACTCAAGACCCTCGAGCTCCATCGCCGTCGGTTTACTCGGTCAATGACAGCCGCGACCACACGAGATCCCCAATTGCTAGCCCGGATCTAAACCGAGCAGTATCTCCAGCCTTCTCCACAGATGCGACCTTAGTACGGGCAAACAGCTCAGCAACACAGCTGCGAAGCACATCACCCAAAGAGGAAATACCAATGCGGTCAATGTTTCCTGTGTTCGACCCCACGAAACACATAACGCAACAGGCATACAAGCCTACACAAGCATCACCAACACATATCCCAAGGACACAAATCAGCCGATCTCCGTATTCTCCAGACTTCTACATCCCGCACAGTAAGATTACCAACGAAGGAAGTAGAAGTCCTCCACCGAAACCTTTCTTTACACCATCTCACCTTTTAGACAACCTTTGGGTAGCAGCCAATGGCCAGGATGATCCAGCCGTACAACTATACACTCTTCGAATGCATCGCGCGACGGCAGCAAACCCGACTATAACCTTCGGCACAACGCCATCCCTTCCTTTCTACAGCTTAGCGCAATCAAATCTAGCTGGTGGCCACGAGGTGCCGAGCATCATGAACGAGCTGTTGATCCAGCGACACCATCCCACGCAACCACGTGTCCTCCCAGTGTCTCATCTCGAACTTATTGCGCCGCCTTCTATGGACAGAGACGCATTCGATCCTCACCAACAAGACCCAGTGACACTTCTCACTAGCATCTTCCCCAAACTCGCCGCGCTTCAAGCGCTCGATGTTGCAGCAAACTCTCCCGCAGCGGGCCACATTGCGTTGGCTGATCCAGGTGCAACATCGCCCGCTGCTCAGCGACTGGCTGAGGATGTTCTTGCAGGTGCAGCAGAGCGCGAATGTTGCGCATTGACTTGGTCCCGCGACGCCCCCGATCAGCAGACGAATCCATGGGCACAACACCTCCCGTCCGAAGGCTCATATCAGCTCCACCATCCCACATTAGGTACCTTCCCCATCCAAATCGAAGGTGACTGTTCGGTCATCAACAACCCTTCCACGCGCCCTGTAACAGCAATATACGGCCACAATATGCCCGCGACACCGCAGCTACCCCACCGAAAGCCTGCCTCAATCACCATCCTAAATCCGTATATCCTCTCTCCATCTTCGCCTCGCGCCAACGCCTTCTCGCCTCTCCAGCCTCCACCAAGATTAGATTCAATAAATCAAGACTCCCGTCCCATCTCCATAACCCCCTCCGAAATGAGTGTAACCCAGCTCCCTACCGCCACCGACGCCGCCCCCTCCGACGCCATGCTCGCCCGCCTTGACTTCACAAACGATGCCCTAACACTAAACCTCGGCGCTCTGACCCGCTTCGGCAGCCCTTTCCTCGTCGACGTTGCCGCCTCTGCCCTCCTCGCAGTCGCAGTCGCCGAAGCTGTTCGTGGGCGAAGCAGCAGACATGCGAGTCGTGAGAACTTTGAGCCTCCTCCACCAAGCGTCGCCCTTGGCCCGAAGAAAGAGAGTGATGCGAAGGCGTTTCAGGAAGCGTTCAAGGATGGGTTCAATTCGTTTGGTGGGAAAACAAACATCAAAAATCCGGCCAAGAGTCTAAGGAAGTGGCACGGTAGCATGAAGAGTTCGCCGAGTACCACGAGGAGTGAGAGCTTCGACAAGGATATCGAGCTTGGAAATTGGTATGGACAGGGGAAGACAAAGGAGACCAAGCAAGAGGATAAACAGGCGAAGAAGAAGGGGAAGAAAGAGGATGAACAGAATTTGCCATTTGTTACACGAACTATCATCAGCGTGCTGACAGTAGCGTTCAAAACAGTTGTCTTCGTCTTACGGATTGCCATCAAGGTAGTTGCAGGCGTTGTGGTGATGATTACCCGGAATTTCAGTAAACTGTAATCATGCAGTTTGGAACGTGTTCGGTGTTGTATATATTGCTAGCGTTCTTCATCTTTCCTTTGTAGTTTCTTTACTAGTATAGGGCCTGGAAATTGCCTTCGACTAGGTTTGGGGTTCATTTCTTGGTGGAGGATACCATCTTCCTTTATCTTCTTTCCCGTTGCTTCCATTTTTGCGGGCATTAGAACCTGCTATTGGTGTAGCACATAATCAAATCTATCACTCTGGTTCAGATTCAAAGCAGCTGTCGTAGCGCAATGACACGTAACTTGGTGTGCGAACTGCGTCGCAATTTATGACGCATTATCTAAAGACCGCCCTTGGGAAGCTCATCCAAAGGGAGAGTATAATATTATTCTTATCTTTATAGTGCGGCCTTTAGATAAGGGTATATATATTAGAGATCCGTAGTAAAGCTATCTTACACTACTATACGTAAATCTCCTTCTATAATAGATATAGAAACTATATTAAAGCTTAAGTTGACGTCAAGCGTTCCACTCTTTTCATGTGCAGTTGAAATTTCAGTGCTGGTCTTCAGATGTATGTAGTTTATCATTGAGTAGAAAAACTCCCCTACAATAGCATAGTTGCGCAATGCAGCTTTTCCTCAGGAAAAAAAAAAGCAAGCTTAAGTTATATCTTAAGATAATAATACTTCTTGTTTGCTGGGCCCGGGCTTGGAATTAGCCATAGAGAAGACGATAAGGTTGTATATGTATTTTTTCATATCTGTGAACGGTTCTACAATGCCTTCTGCACGCAGGCTCAGGTCGTTACAAGTGCCGAGCTACTCTGGACCACTCGCTCCTCCCCAAAAAACTATGACACATGGGGTGTGCAGTCGATAACTCCCCTGGTACCAATAGCCAGTTTCACAGCAACTCGAACAATCAAGGCCCGCCAAAAGATTCTATTCGTGAAACTCCTGGGGGTGATTCGGAACTCACGTCCCATATCTACACAGTCGAGGTGCATCTCATAATTGTCCGAGTCGTCGCAATCAGTAGTAGTGTTTCCACCATACGGAAAGAGCGGGGTGCGACTCGAGACAGCCTGATGAATAAGTGTCGGGAAAGGGGGGAAGGAAGAGGGCCTTCATCATCGGCAATATGAGAGAATCTGAGATGAAGGACTGAATTGAAAACGTGCATGAAAGCATAGTAGGGAGATTTCTCCTGCACGAAGGGATATTATCAAATACCCTATGGAATGGCTTAACGGTGAAGTTGCGCAGTCTTCATCCAGCAGCGGACAGAAAGGAGTGATCTGATAGATTCGGTGTTCCGGGTACGCTCCTCCCCTTAGAGATAAGAACACGTAGGGTATACGCCATAGCGACTTCCCTTGCTTGAATAATAGGAAGACGCGCAGCGGCGTCATGGAGCACGAGCCTTCGCCCCTCGCCGGGTACTTAAAGCTCTCTTCCCCTCCTCTTCTCCGACTTTCTTTCTCTTCAACATACAGGTAAGTAATTCCCCTTTTTTGTTGTGTTGACCGCTTCGTGTAGGACTCGGGCGCATGGAGTCTGCAAGATTCGCAGTCTTCTTCTGCAGGTCGAGGGCCTTCGGGCTTCCATGACGACACTGTTCCCAGGGGCTCCCAGATCAAAATAGCTGGTGGTACACAGGCTTCTCGTTCCCATGAGATGACTGCAGGCCACGTGGTTTTCTGCACACGCAGCCAGCTGACATCTTTCTTTCGTGAAGAGCAACATATGGTTCCGCTGGTTAACAGTCTTCTGTACATAGTACAGCTACATGACAATTGACTCACTCGATTTCATCATCTCTTGTTCCAATGCCATCCCGAGGACTGTTCTGCATTGAAATACCAACTGTGACTCAAACAGATGTATAACCTTGGAGGCGGAATTGTTGAACATGGGAAAGGTTTTTCGGAGAGCGCCTCTGCCCTACGTGCCTGCCACCCTGCCTGCATCGCTAGAATTTCTATGCACCACAACACTGATGCACCACCACGACTGCACTTCGTGTGCGGGTTGCAGAATTGTTTTAATTTGTATGCGCAAGCTATAAAAAAAAGCCGACTCGATAACTCCAAAGTCAGGTCGTGCATCGGTTAGCCGACGCGCTCTCTGAAAAACATTTCCCGTTGAACATACACAGTAGGACAGTGAGGTTTTGGGCTCAGATCTTGCTTATGCGTGCAATTCATCACTGCCCACGCTCTGCACGCATATGGAAAGCAGGAGCTACAGTCCGCATCAGACACAAAGTCATCATGGCAAGAAAGTAGACAGGAACTGCTTCCAAGCATTGGTACGCAGCAGCTGCCATCTTTGCAAAGAAAGAGACATAGCTATAGCTGGTAAACGTGGTTTTCTGCCCGAGGGAGAGAAGTTCAGAGGGAGGGGAGCGGTTTAAATAGCAGAAGCGGAGCGCGCCAAGCCTAAGGAACATGGATTTTCCATGCCCGCGTCCCAAGGGCGAGCCCGACTCGATAACTCCAAAGTCAGGTCGTGCATCGGTTAACCGACGCGCTCTCCGAAAAACCTTTCCCGTTGAACATACAGTAGGACAGTGAGGTTTTGGGCTCAGATCTTGCTTATGCGTGCAATTCATCACCGCCCAAGCTCTGCACGCATATGGAAAGCAGGAGCTACAGTCCGCATCAGACAAAGTCATCGTGGCAAGAAAGTAGACAGGAACTGCTTCCAAGCATTGGTACGCAAAAGCTGCCATCTTTGCAAAGAAAGAGACATAGCTGTAGCTGGTAAACGTGGTTTTTCTGCCCGAGGGAGAGAAGTTCAGAGGGAGGGGAGCGGTTTATTTATAAAGAGCAGAAGCGAAGCGCGCCAAGCCCAAGGAACATGGATTCTCCATGCCCGCGACCAAAGGGCGAGCTCAACAATTCGTAATGCCGCAGCCTTTACGGGACAGTGAAAGCTCAACTGCATCTTAATCGCGCTCAACACTAACATTACATAGCTTTGTATAGTAAAAGTGGCTGTCAAGAAAGGAGGCGTCGACGGGACCGTTCAAAGGCTTAAACTGTGTCCAAAAGGAAAAGACGGCTTCCAACTTCTATCCAGACTCCCACTTGTGTCAAGTGCCTCTGTCCCCTTACAGAGATGCGTTTTTCCCCTATAATATTCTAGAACACTTTCACGTGTGTCCACCAGTTTTTCCACTTTTGACGTCGTTCCGGTTCTTGGATTAGATCGCAGTTGGTCTCTACAGGGGTGTCGAGGTCATACCAGTCGATGTCCGCGTCGATCTGGCCGATGCCAATGCGTACAAATTCATTGACTGAGGAACTGCCTTTGCGGACAAGGACAAGGATGTTCTCGGTACCATTCAAGTTCCTGTACCTGCGTACGTGCTCCGATGGCTTACTTCTGGAAATCAGAGCGCAGCACACAGTTCTCTTCTCCACTCCGGTGCCCTCGTCAAGTACGCACCACCCTAGCCTGCGTTGAGTCTCTGGACAGAACAACGCCCTTGATGGCATATTTGCCTCGTCGTCCGAAATCCCTACAAGGAACTTTTCCGCCGGATCGTAGGTGGCGTGCTTGATCATGCAGTTCAGGTCAAGAAAAGCTTTCTTGATTCGCCCTGTCAAGTATTCTCCCTCAACCTGAACCTCGGCGAACATAGATGAATCTGAATCTGATGGAGGATCCGAGGACCACAGCCATGTATCGTATCGAACAGGACCTTCTAGAGCAGCCCATGACCATGACGGGGCACGGTATTCGGAAGGTCGTCGGAGTTGGCCATCGCATGCTTGCCACAGGATACCAACATGCAAGGCCGACTTCCACAGCCCGGCAGCGAAGTTTTCGCGAACGACGTCATCATTTGAGGGCTCGAAACCAAGTTTTTCCAACATTGCCATGGTGATCCCAGCAAGGGCCGGCAGTCTGTCAGAGTCGACAGTAAGAGATCGTTGCGTGTATTCCTCGACTATTCTGCACCAGAGCTCAATTTCGCTTGAACGATCTCCTTCCTCGGCTGCCGAGCTCCACGGCCGAATCTTCTTTGTTTGAAACTCTTGTTTTAGTCGCAATTCTGGATGCTCGTCTCGAATTGTACCATCTTCCGATGCAAAGAGTGAATTACACTCCCAAAATATTTGGTTCTCGGCAAAGTGGAGAGTTCTTTTAGATAGAAGTCGTTCTTGGAGGACCCATCCGCGCTGATTGAGTGGTGAGCGTTCGATGTACTTGCCGGGATCATCGTAAGCCGTTAACCGATGACATAGTATCATCTTCGCTGCCCCAAGGTCTTTCCCCTTTCCACGCCGCTCTTTGCAGTTGTACGGCACTTCCACTCGCTCACCAGAGACTTTTGGATGAGGCATAAACAACCCTTGGCTTGATTCTTTGGCTGCGGTAGCTGCGATCGTAACGACTGCATTGTTGTAGACGCTAGCCATGCGCGCTGCTTCGCGTCTCCAGTCATCCTCGCTGTCCTGGATGATGCAAAGGGAGTCGATCCAGAGATATTGCAGTCCTAATCGCCGCGTAACAACAACTGCATCTTGGAAAGTTTTTGAGAGGTCACGGAACGGGATTTGTTGCATCCTGGTCGCAAGTGTTGCAATCGTCGTTATAATTAGCTGTGACTTCCCCCAACAATGGCTGAGGGCAGCGTATCGTCCCTGCTGTCCCCTGGTAACAGAGACTTTGAGCTCTTGTAATCCATCTGCAGGCCCAACGTCCAAAACCCTGGTAGGCAGACTGGTCAACGAATGCCCTTGCTCTGCGGGTGCAGAGCAATTCGGATGTGATTGGAGGCATATCTCCATCCAATTACGTGCGGTATTAAGAGTCGCTTCGGAACCAGTGTCAAGTTCGAGTATTCTTCCAGCAACATCGCCTGATCGCCGTGCTAGATCGCCTGCAAACGGATTAGAAAGCTCAGAACACCTTAGAGGATTCTTGAGTTAATCGTTGGGCCACAAACCTTCTTGCGCAGATATTAACACCGAACGTACTGCCTCGTCTCCACCGCGATCTCCTTCTCGATTCTGTTCGTGAGCACCGCAGAGGACCCACAATGTCGACAACATTGCAAAATCGCTCGCCGACTCATGGTCCTCGACAGAGAACGTGGAAGAATTCGCGGAGACTTGGACTGGAGTCGGTATACCGTCCTCAGCCCAAGCCCTTAGCTGGTTGAAGTCGTAATTGAGTTCAAGCTCTCGTAGAATCAGGTTGCATAAGGAACAATTTTTTGCAGACTTCTCAAGTGATGGGAAATCAGGCTTCAGAAGGTAGAAGTGAAGGTCGATGCCATCGTCCCCTGGTTCGAATACCGGCCTCGCAAGGAGGGTGTATGGGCTTAGAGCCGTACAATCCGAGCAAAGCGGCATTCTCAATTTCAATACAGTGGAGCCTTCGAAGAATTAACATATGAAGAATGGATGGCCGCCTTGGGCCTGGGATAGGGTTTGCCGTATTTCTTGGTCTTGCTGGTACGTTCTTGATAGGATAATTTTCGTGGCCGTTTAGTTTCTGCTCATTGACCTTGCCGACCGGATGAGAACAGTAGAATGGCTGTGGTGGCGAAAGCGTCTGCTATACAGGAGCATAGGACGCTGAGCTATACTAAAAATGGCGTCTGAGAGAAATACAGCGCAAGAGTGTCGTGAGCTTTACTTTTGTGAGGGGCGGGGTGTGGCTGATGGTACAGCCCACGGTGTGGCGCGGCAAGGCTGACATGCAGAGGTCATACCGCAGCTGAAGGCGAATTCGCATGCCACTAGGCTGAATATGCTTATATCTTGAGAAGCGGACGAACACCTTAGTGACGCTGGCAGGGAGGACGGCCGAACCGCACAGGCACTGAACTTGCGCCGGAGGCGATGGTTTGTAGATATGGCTGACGAGGAGGATGCTGTATACAGCTCTGAATAGTGTAGAGCCTTACCAAGCATAGCTACTATCACCGCTCCGCTAGTACTCATCCCTTATAAATATAAATAATCCAAACTCCTTACGACCCTTAGAGCTTAAAGTGGAGTACTCTCTACGGTTCTAAAGATTATAGTACTTATATAAGGAGCCGCTAGTTGTCTAACCGTACGACAGCCGTATCACTCAGATATATAGGGCTTTTCTACCTTCGTATATACTTATAACAACGGCGTTATACTACTTATACTTAACCTACTTACTAAAGTACTACCTATATTCTACCTTATCTTGTATTTCTCCTATCTTATCGTATGTTGTATTGAGGATACCTTTCCATGGTACCTCTGCACAACGGCGACCAGAAGATGGTGTCGAACTACGCAATGAGGCTGTTCTGATGAACTACATCCGCCACAATTGTCCCGACCTTCCAATCCCGGAAGTACTGGAATTCGATGATTCGCTCAATAATGCCATAAAAGCGCCCTATATACTCATGACAAAGGCAGAAGGTCGGCCAGCTTATGCACAAGGATGGTTTCACAAACCCTGGAAGGGCATCAAGCCTAGAACAGAGCATCTCAATGTCCATTGTCCGTCCGAGGAGACAGAGAAAAAGCGGATAAACTTCCTCCGTTCGCTCGCTCGTGCTATGGCACAGCTTGAGAAACTTGAGTTCGATAAAATTGGCGTACATGTTTTCCGCCATTGGAAAGTCAAAAAGCCAGTGTCTATTAGCCTGTCGTGGCGCTGGCACTTTAAGACTCACTTCAAAGAACCCTCAACCATTAGCCCCTTCGACTCTAGCAAAGAGTTCTTTGATGCTAACCTGAATGCCACCTAAGATTACCAGAAAGAGCTTGCTGACTCCAATCCAGAGAGAGAAGGTTATCGGTACTGTGTGGGTATGCGTAAATTCCTTGAAATAATCTTCACATCTGAGCCGTTCAAATACTCCCCGACAGCTCAGACCAACCTCGATGAGCCGCAGAAGGAGAAATTCTTCCTTCGCCACGATGATCTCAACTTGCAAAATATCTATTGTTTCGAGGACGGTATCATAGCCAGAATCATCGACTGGGACGGTATTATGACCGTCCCGCGCTGCTTCAGTCCCACCACCATCCCCTACTTGCTGCGCTGCGACTGGCTCCTAGACTTCGAGATCTGCAATTCACCACACATGACGTATAGTCTTGAACGGTATCGCAGGATCTACTTTGAAGCTATAGCTGAGCACACAGAGGCGCGGTATACGCATAAGTCTGCTATTTACCAAGCGGCATTAGAGGTGATGTATGAGGACGTGGACGGCCAGGATTGGGAAGATCTTGTGCAGAATATTCTGTGGGAGATTCCAGAGTTGCGGCGCGTCAAAGCTGAGGAACTTTGTCGGCGGTTGGGTGCGGGATGGCCGGATGTTGAGAAGTTTTTGACGGAAAAGATTGCGGAGCTTCTGAAACCAGTGTGAGAGACTGCTTGTGCCATCTCTCAGACTTCCATCGGCGCACCTAATAGTAAGGTGCTTGATGCCTAGTTTAGTAAAGATTTTTCTTTTTTGGCGCAACGTTTGCTCATTCCATACTAGTAGTGTTTCATGATTCTTTGGGAAAGCTACTAGCATTCGTTTTATTGTACGATGATAAGAGAGTCCGTCCCTTAATGCGTGCGCCATAATTAGATATAATACACATGAGCTTTCATGGAAGCCAACGTAGACTTCACTTACTCAAACCCGGATGCGATCTTGGCCTCACGCTTCTTGAAAGAGGAAACGATGAACAGAGGTTTTCGCTAATAGTTGGAATGTAGCACTCTTACATTTCAGTCTCGTCGCTATTCTCTTTGCCGGCATCGAGGGGTCCGTCAAACACAACCTCGAGACGGTCTCTGGAGACATAAGCCAACCGGTGACGAGATACTAAACATTCCTTGCGCTTTGCGATTGGCGAATTACCCTACAAGCGAGGCGCTCTCTTAGCCTGTCGTCAAGTTCCGGAGCCGCAATGAGTCTAGATTACGTCGCAGTATTTGGGGTATGTCGAGAGATTGTGAAAGGTGTCGGAGTCGCATGCAGATCGTAAAAGTAGTGGAGAAGACTCTTATCATGTAAGCAGATAAAGTGGGTGATAGATAGAAGCAAGGGTGCCTTACGCAAATGAAGCTGAAGGGATTGCGCAAGGAAGTGAATTTTAAGAATGCGCCTGTTGTCCCATTCAGCGGCACCTGGGTGCACGGACCGCCAGTGACGCAAAAAGCTCATGTGATTTAACGACGCAACGCACAGATGTCTATTTGCTCGATTCCTTACTTCACCTTCAATTTGCACGGTTAATTCACTACTTCCTCCAATTGGCCATGGAGACTTGTCAGGTCTTTACTGGCAAAACTCTCTAAGGACACCATACCTTAACCTAGCTGGCACAATCGGAGATCGCGCTTGACGTCATGAGATCCACGACCTCCTTTCCGTATTACGACTACAATGATGTGTGCCACGTCAAGCAAGCAACCCCAAAGACCATCGAGCCTGGGGAAGATTTTCACCGCTATCTTGATGAGTCAGCAATTACACGGATTTGATTGGGCAAAGGTGAAACAGAGCATGGCTGGCGACGTGCAGGTACGGCGCGATAAGGCAACGATGGGAAGAGAGCCGATGGTAGTGTCAGCTTATCCGCAGGGTCTTCATCTTTAAGAGTCGCAACAGACTTCCACCCCATGACCCTTGGTTGCTAGGCCCTGTACTCCCACGCGCAGTCGCTGACACCTCAACAGAAGGTCAACTGGTAGAGACAGCCATCGAGCAAGAGCTCTGCAGGACAAGCTTCCATAGCAGCTACTATCTTCTGGATCCTACAGTTGGTGCCGCTCTGCCTACTGTATTTAAAATTTGTCGCGCTCGACATTGAGAGTTTGGCGCGAACCCCCACTGGGGCTGATGCCAACCCATCCCCATCGCCTTCCGAGATCTTTACTCCAAACCCGGGGTTGACGCTCCCCAGCAACCTCGGTCAAGCTGCGAACAACGATGCGACTCTCTCACTTGGTCTACGTCACAACTTCTTTCATAGCACATTTGAGCCTGGTATCGGCATTAAACGAAATTGTGCGGTTCAAAGACACGGAATGGGACGATGACAACTGGATAATACGATCCGACGTACTGGATCCGGGCCGCTACCAGTCACGCCTCTCCCTAGCCAACGGCTACCTGGGCATCAACATCGCCGCTACGGGTCCCTTCTTCGAAGTTGACGAACCGCTCGCAGGAGATAACTACAACGGGTGGCCATTGTTCAACACTAGACAGACATTTGCGTCGATTGCGGGATTCTACACCAACCAAGGCCCAGCCACTGGGACGAATTATCCCTGGTTGAATCAATATGGACAGGAGAGTTTCATCGCGGGCATTCCACATTGGTCAGGGCTAGTAGTTGAAGCGGATGGCTATCTATTGAACGAGTCAGTTACAAAGGATCACATCTCGCACTATTCGACCAAGCTTGACGTTGCAGCCGGCGTGTTGAGCTGGGAATACACGTGGAAGCCGGGCGGCGGAGAGGCTATCAACATTGAGTATTCTATGCTCGTGCACAAGCTCTATGTCAACCAGGCTGCTGTCCAACTCAAGCTCACAGCATCGCGCGATATCAATGTTACCGTCTATGACGTCCTTGAGGGGAATAGCGCAGTCCGCGCCGATTTTGTTGGTAAGAAGTACGAGACCAGCTCCGAGTACCCGACGATTTGGACCGCCGTCAGTCCCGTTGGCGTTTCCAACGTCACGGCGTACGTCTACTCGAGCCTCCGAGGCAATGAATGTGTCGATCCGAACAGCCGAAAGGAGGTCCCCGAAGGTGTTTTCGGCGACCCCCATGACGCTTCCATCGCGCAGTCGGTCACTGTCAAGCTTGTTGCAGGCAAAACCGCTGTAGTCGGCAAGTTCATTGGCGTTGCGTCTACCGATGCCTTTGAGGACCCGAAGAGTGTCGCAAATGCCGCGGCGATCACAGGAGCAACTCTGGGTTTTGCCACTCTTCTACATTCACATATTCAAGAATGGGCATCAATTCTGACCAAAGACTCTGTGGACAGCTATCACGACCCCGATGGGTTGTTGCCATCGGACACACGACTGCAGGAGCTGCAGGTCATCTCTGTTACCACCCCGTTCATGATTCTCCAAAACACGGTCGGACCGAATGCTATCGCAGCCGCCGGGCATAATCCTCGCTTGAACATTCACAGTATCCCCGTCTGTGGCATAGCGTCAGATTGCTATGGAGGCTTAATATTCTGGGATGCCGAAACATGGATAGCCATGGGCCTGCAGGTCTCTCACCCGAAGCACATCGAGACGGTCCTCAACTATCGGGTCGAGAAGTATCCGCAGGCCAAAGAGAATGTCAAAATGGCCTTTACCTCTTCTAAGAACCAGACCGGTAGGTTTACTGGAGGAGCAGTGTATCCGTGGACAAGTGCACGCTATGGGAACTGCACAGGCACTGGGCCATGCTTCGACTACGAATACCATCTGAACGGCGACATTGCTATCACGTTTCGCAACCAGTACGCGGTAACGGGTGATGCGAAACAGTTCAATGATACGTTACTCCCCATTACGAATGACATTGTTTACTTCCTCAGCGAAGCTCTCGATTACAACCAGACGTCGGGCTACTACGAACTTTGGAATGCCACTGATCCAGACGAATACGCGAACAATGTCAATAATGTCGGCTTTGCTACCGCGCTTATTCAGCGACTCTTCAATGAGACAAATATGCTGAATGTCATATTTGGACTCCCGATGAATGAGACCTGGAATAAAATTGGAGAAAAAATGCGACTGCCTGTCGATGAAGATGTGGGAATCGTTCTAGAGTACGGTAGCATGAACGGCTCCATAGTAGTGAAGCAGGCAGATGTCGTGCTTCTGGATGATATTCTCCACTACGAGAACCCCTACAGTCTTGCGAACTTAGACTACTACGCCAACAAACAATCCATCGACGGACCAGGAATGACCTATGCTGCGTTTAGCATTGTGGCCAATGAGATCTCGCCTTCTGGATGCTCAAGCTACACGTACGATACTTACTCATCGCAGCCTTACATACGGGCTCCATGGTTCCAATTCTCAGAGCAGCTCATTGACAATTTCTACATTAACGGCGGTACCCATCCCGCCTATCCTTTTCTTACCGGGATGGGTGGCGCGAATCGTATCGGCATCTTCGGCTATCTTGGCCTCCGCCTCTTCGTTGATAAACTAGATATCGATCCATCGCTTCCGCCTCAGATCAAGCATCTCAATTACCGCACATTTTACTGGCAAGGTTACGGTATAAACGCCACATCTAACTCAACCCACACCACCCTTGCACGACTAAGATCCCACATCCTCCCCACTGCAAACAAGAATTACACCAGTAGTCCTCTACCAGTGACACTAGGCACTCGCCCCGGGAAATTCTGGCTTGGCACCGAACCGCTCGTGGTTGAGAACCGCATGATCGGACAAACCCCTACCGTCGGAGGCAACATCCTGCAATGCAAACAAGTCGTCCCAGGCGACTACCTTTACCTTCCGGGCCAATTTCCCATCGCCGCCATCGACGGCGCCTCCTCCACAAAATGGCAACCCGAAAACTCCACACGAGTCAACTACCTCTCTGTCGACCTAGGCGCCGACACTATCTACCGCCCGATCAAATCCATTCTTTTCGACTGGGGTTCCTCGCCACCCTCATATTACGAAGTGCTATTTACCAATACATCCATCCCACCGTTCGATGACAACAGCGATATAAGGAACGTGACAGCCGGATACGTAGAGATTAGTGAGCCCTACGATCCGAGTACGTTGTATGTGATCAGGCCGGTGAAAGCGAACCAGACGAATGTCACCATTGAGGGAGGACATTGGAGTGGGCGGTTTGCGCATCTTGGGATTAAGGGGAATTTGGCGAATGAGAGTGCATTTGCGGGTGGAACCGTGGCCGAGTGGAGTGTGGTTGCCGATTTTAGAGGTGCAGAGTACGATTGGAGGTATCAAGAAGCTCTTTAGAAGAAGATTCCATTGGCGGCGTTTGAATATAGGCGCAGCCATTCGAGCTAGAGTTTATTTGAAATTGGCATCGTCGCGCAGTGTGAAGCATTCTTCAGCACTTCCGCGTAACACTTGAGAAGTCCATCTAGTACTATATTAGATATAAGTACCTTCGTTCCATACTTCGATCCACCGCACCTGTGTCCCAGCCCTTCCTCTCAGCTTACTGCGTAAATACTCCCTCGCAATCTCCCATTCAATTTCATCTCATCTCTCAACAGCGCATCTGCCTATCACGCCTTCTCGCTGCACCTGCCCCCACGTGCGTTATGTATCCACATGTACATGCAGGCAAACACCAGCACCAGCACCAGCGGCCTAGCAACTATCGCTATTATGCACATACACATCACTAACAAAACAAAATACACACATATCGATTGCATCCACAATATTTTTACGTAAGGAAATAGCTACTCTATCCAATAACAGCATAATTACAACCAGGGGAGCAAACAGCAGAAATAGATCCATGTCACCCCGGGCGAGGGTGTGGTCTACTGATGGGACAGAATAAAATGAATACGGCGTTTGTATACGACCCGTCATCCATATACAATACAACACCTGAGGATGGTCCACCGTCTCCACAGAACTCGCCCTCTCAACGCAATCTGCCGTCTTGTCGAAATCTGCCGTCTCAATACAATCCGCCATCCCGGCAGATTACGCCGTCCGGACACCAACGTTCGCCGCCCCAACGCAAAGGCGCACCATGCTCAAATTCAGAAGCAGAGCGAGAAGGAGTGGGACCGCAGCATCGACCGCAACGGCCCGCACTGCAAGATCGCACAGCTTTATACGAAAATCAGTCCCAGAACCGGCCTCGGAATCCAAAGAACCAAAATGAAAACCAGGACGCAACATCACCCCCCTCCAACCTGCCCCGACAAAATGCCATGTATGTCGCAGCGCCTTTCTTCCTCCACGGCGGCCATGCAACTCGCCTGAACAAAATCTTCCCAAAAGACGTCGCTCTACCAAAAATCCATCCCGCAAGGCTATTCAACTACCGTATAATCCCCACCATTTACGACCTTCAAACTCTCTATCCCTCCGAAGTGGCAGATCCCGACATAATCGCAGACGGCATCGCCGTGTTTCCTACAACGGTAGAGCAGACCCGGGCCATGGAGGCACTAGCGCGGTTCGGCGCATTGGAGATCGAATCGGTAAATATACAGGTGTGGTACGATGAATGGCGGATGCAGAAGATATGGGGGAAGGCGATTGTGTGGCGGGGGAGTTGGAAGGAGTTGGAGTGGTGGAGGGAAGAATTGATTAAGAGGGAGGAGGAGAAAAGGTTGGTCAAGGCCAAGGAGGCGTTCCGGGATGCAGTTGTGCCGAAGGTTGACGAGTGGTTGGAGAAGGTGGAACCTGGGCGTGGTTGGACGGAGCAGGTTATCGTTTGGCCTGATAAGAAGCTTCTTTGGGATGAGCGGTGCACGTCGGAATGTGAGTAGAGCACTACGACGAGTAATCAATAGAGTCGAGTGGGAAGCAGGGCTGAGTGAGTAATAGTAATGGGTGTTAAAGCGAGTTGGTTGGAAGAACGGAATTATAAGTAAGAGGAAGGGTGTCATGTAAAGAAGTCCATTTCTCTTATGTTTAGACGTCTGGGCCATCTCTTTGCGACTTTAGGACCCAGGCGTACCTTGTATGCTGGGTTCTATACTATCACCCTTTTGCTCGAAAATCATATCTTTGTTACTACATGAATGTATACTCCCCGGCCAGAGTAGGTACCAGTACACCAGCGACGACAACTAAAAAGCGCGAAGCCCTAAAGAACAGGTGGGGTTCGTGGTAGACGGGTGAGAGTTGCAGGACACGACATCGGGGATTATTAGCTTACACGGTCTATGGGAATGTGAATCTATGGCTGGCTCAAGAAGTACACCACAAGCTTGTCTTACATTGATAGCAAACAGGATGTTGCGATCATGAGCATTTGATCAATCGATAGCTGGAGCGGCTAACCTCCAACCAGCCTAGCTCAAAAACCGACATAGACCTCGGCCCAAGCTGGCGGGCAGTGGATATCCGCTCACAGGTTACCGTCTCCGCATTTCACGAATACAAATGTGAGCTCTTGGTGCAGCTAACTTGCCGGGCTTCTTTTCTCCTACTGTCCATATCTTTCCCCCGCCTTTTGGCATAAATATACCGGCGATTCAGCATGTCCTCTAAGCGCATCGACCAGATCGCCGCCCACCTCAACTACCCCAAGGGTATGTTGGCGGGTCAGGTCGCCATTATTACGGGCTCGGGGCAGGGGATTGGCGCGGAGACGGCGAGGTTGTTTGCAAATGAGGGGGCGAAAGTTGTGGTTGCGGATGTAGATGGCAGTATGTTCGTCTTCAAGCTCACCACTCCCAGAGCTTGACTCAAAACAGCATGCTAACAGTAAGCAGAGAAAGCACAAGAAGTTGTCGACAAGATTAAAGAATCTGGCGGCTCCGCCATCGCTGTCGTCGGCGACGTCCTCGACGATGCGTACATCTCCAAACTCATTAAGTCCGCCGCAGACTTCGGTAACGGCAAGATCCACATTATCGTCAATAATGCAGGCTACACATGGGATGGCGTAATCCACAAGATGACGGACAAGCAATGGCATACCATCGTCGATCTCCACGGCACCGCGCCGTTCAAGATTGTGCGGGCGGCGGCGCCGTACTTTAGGGTCAAGGATGGAGAGCCTAGGAATATTATCAATATCAGCAGTACAAGTGGACTGCACGGGAATGCGGGACAGATCAATTACGCGCTTGCGAAGGCGGGCGTTACGGGGGTTACGAAGACAATTGCGAAGGAGTATGTTGTTCCGGCCTAATATGTGTTGGCGGGATGATGGCTGACTTGTGTACAGGTGGGGTCCGCAATTCGGTGTCCGCGCGAACACGGTTGCTTTCGGACACATTCTTACGCGATTGACGGCTGCGAAGGAGGCGGGTGCTTTCGTTACTACACCGGATGGGCAGAAGGTCGCGCTGGGGATACCGCAGGCGCAAAAGGCCGCGGCTGCGGGCCAGGAGCATATGGATATTCCGCTAAGGAGGCCGGGCACGGCGACAGAGGCGGCGAGCGCGGTGTTGGCGGTGGCTAGCCCATTGATGAGTTATGTGAATGGACAGACTATCAGTGTGACTGGTGGGCGGAATATGTAGATGGTGGAAGTAGATGTCGGGGATGGAGACCGAACATGTGGGAAGTTGTGTTTCAGTATCTGTACATCCTCTAGCAAAATGCGCAAAATGCGCAAAATGCGCAAAATGCGAAACGCCTCTTTCCAATCGTCGAGTCGCAATTGAACAAGTGTCGTAGAAAGAAAGTCGGCGTATGTCGTCCACTCCAACGCTTCAGGCTCGCAGCTGAGGCTTGGACGTCGCCTCGGCGGACAGCCGTCGTCCCGCAGACCTGGAACACCATCTCCAAACATCTACCTCCACGCCTGCAACAGGAGACAAAACATTTCCTTCCTCTCCCTTTTTCTAACTCCCCGAGCTACTTCCAAATCTTTATCGTCGCTCTCTTGCACCCTTTCACTATGTATATGCGCATCCGGTAGTACCGTATTACCATTTAATCCATCCTCCACAAGTTCACCAGCCCCTTTTGCGGTACTACCCACGGTACGAGGACCCCGGTCCAAGCGGTAACCTGCAATGTCCGACGAAAAGCACCTGTACGACTTCCCAGAGGAACCTCCAATTCCGAGCTACGAAGAAGCGACATCGTCGCATCCGCCCTCGCGCCGAGGGCCCCAAGAAGTCAGCGACGACGCCGAGCGGCAAACCCTCCTCGGCCACGACCTCCCTTCAAGCTCGAGCAATTCGCGGCGCAGAAATGGATACTACCACCCGCCGTCTGTGCAATCGGCGCGGTCCAGCGAGGATGGCGAGAGCAGCGGGCTCGGGAGTCCCGTGGATGCTGACGAGGATGCGGATATGAGGCAGACGATGGAGGAGATGGACATATTAGACCCCGAAGCAGCAGAAGACGGGCGTGGGCGCAGACGTAGATCGCAGGGCCGGTTCTCAAAGCGCTTCTACAGTATCACAAACTCATTGTCTAGCTTCCACCTCCCCCGAATACCATGGCCGTCGTCCTTTTTCTCCTCGATTATCTCGCGAATACCTACAATACCGGAAGAATACAGACCTGGATGGGCCATCGTGGCGAGGTTGTTTGGTCTGATAGTGATAATAACGCTAGTGTATTTCTTAGTCGTGAACGAGGTTGTGCCCATGGGCGGTGGCGCGTTCGGCGCCCCGTTTGATCCGGAGTGGGTGCGGCAGAATGCGATACAGAACGTGGAGTTTTGGAGGATGCAGGAGGACTTGAGGTATATTACGAGTTATGATCATGTTGCGGGGACTGAGGGAAGTTATGTGCTAGGTCAATGGGTTGAGAACAAATTTAAAGAGGCGCATATGGATACATATACCCACGATGAGTGAGTGGGCAAGTATGCTTGGGATCATGAGGATGCTGATTTTGACAGATATTTTGCATACTTGAATTATCCAATGGAAGGTGGACGACGCGTGGCTATTGTTGAGCCGAAGGAGAAGGCGTGGGAGGCGAAATTAGAAGAGGAATCAGTATATGACCCACCGCGATCGCAAACGTCGAGTTTCCACGCTCTTTCGGCTTCCGGAAATGTTACTGGGCCGCTCATCTACGTCAACTACGGACACAAGAAGGATTTCAAGTCTATGGAGGATAGTCAGATCGATGTCAAGGGAGCAGTGGTTCTTATGCGATACTATGGAACCCAGTCGGACCGGTCGATGAAAGTCAAGGCAGCGCAAGATGCGGGAGTTGCTGGTGTGCTCATGTACTCTGATCCGGCCGACGATGGTTTTCAAAAGGGCGATGTGTGGCCTAACGGTAGATGGAGATCAGGAGACAGCATCCATCGCGGATCTGTCGCGCTCAGCAACATGATCATTGGCGATGTGCTCACCCCCGGGAGAGCAAGTACAAAAGACGAAGAGCGGATGCCAAAGGACAAGAACCCCGCACTTCCAACCATCCCCAGCATTCCCATCTCCTGGAAAGACGCACAAAAGCTCCTGCAATCCTTGGACGGCATCGGCAACGAAGTCTTTCCCGAGTGGATTGGCGGCGTTCCGGACGTGAAGAAGTGGTGGTCCGGCCATCCCGATAAGTCACCCAAGGTCAATCTACAAAACTTGCAGGATGAGAAAGACAAGCAGCCCATAACCAACGTCTTCGGTTCTTTCATCGGCACCGAAGAGAAAGCCAAGAAGATTATAATAGGAAACCACCGTGATTCCTGGTGTTTTGGGGCCGCCGACCCTGGCTCCGGAACAGCCGTTATGCTCGAAGTGGCGCGTGTGTTGGGCGAGTTACGATTGCAAGGCTGGCGACCGTTGCGCACCATCGAGTTCGCATCTTGGGATGCGGGAGAATATAACAAGATTGGCTCGACCGAGCATGTGGAGGCCAACTTGGAAGAGTTACGCGCCAACGCCATTGCTTACATTAATGTCGACGTCGGCGTAACAGGCGATGAGCTTTGGGCGAACGGGTCCCCTATCTTCAAGCACGCATGGACGCGTGCGCTGGGCCGTCTGACAGATCCCATACAAAATGCGACGTTGCTAGAAATGTGGCAGAACGATAATCGGCAACTCGGTGCGCTAGGTGCTGGAAGCGATTACGTCGCGTTTCAAGATCTCGCCGGTACTTCATCCATCGACATCGGTTTCGCAGGCCCCGAACATGGCGACATGAAAGGTAGCTGCTACGAAACCCTTGAGTGGATGGAAAAATACGTTGACCCGGGGTTTCTCTATCACGGCCGTCTCGCACAGATTATGCTCCTCCTCGTCCTCGAACTCGCACAGGAACCCATCATGCCCCTCAAGCTCGATGACTACGCCGCCGCTCTGCAAGGCGAAGGCAAGAAGCTTTTGGATTGGACAGAGACGAAGGGCGCCAACTTCAATATCGATATGTTTCAGCCGCTTTTTGATACAATTGCGAGATTTGGCAAGCAAGCACAGGACTTTGCGGAGTGGGAAATGCTATGGTATAATCAGGTATATGGCACTGGGGGGTTTGAAACCCAGGGCCTTACGTTACAGCGGATTGAGCATCTTGACAAGATGTCGCGGTTTGAGAGCGATCTTCTCGATTTGCCGAAGGGTGAGGATGACAAAGGGGAGCACGGTGTAAGTCTAAACTTCTCAACATCCTAATCAACACTTGCTAATCATGGAACAGCTTCCCGGACGCGATCAATTCAAGCACATCTTTTTCGGCCCCGACGCTTTCGGCTCTGGACACGATGCCGCCATCTTTCCGTTCGTGAGAGATGCGATTGAGAAGGGCGATTGGAAACTTGCCGAGCAGCAGCTTAAGAAGACGGCGGAGATTTTGGCGCGGGCAGGCGAGAGGCTGTTACATTAGCTTAGGGAAATTGGGAGTAAAGGTCCCTTTGTATAGCTTGCATAGTGGCGTTTTTGGTGTTCAGAGCCGGATCGAACATCTGAGCTGGGTATATCGGTCCTTTCAATCGAATGTGTTTTACTTCTGTTATGCGAGTAGCGAGCGAAGTATGGCATTCTAACGTCGTATATACAAATGTGCTATCCACCTTCCTTTCCACCAGTCCCCGTTATCCTTTCACTCCGCCATCGACCCCAACACTCTTACTTCCCCTCCTCCCCTTTACCAACCATCCCCCAAACTCCTTCCACAAAACTCGTCATAAGCTCCCCACTCCCCCCAGCCCCAGGCGGAAACATACAACTCCCATAAAACCCCGCAACACGCAGCTCCAGATTAACAAACCACAAACAATTCACAGCCCCACCCCACGTCATCGTCCCCTTCGTCCTTCCCAACCGCTCGTTATCCCCGGTCAGCACGACGCCACCGAGCGCATGGTTCACAGTGTCTAGCCCGACGCCGTTGACAAGCGGGCCTACGATGGCGTTCAGCATGGGCGCTACGGCGTGTAGCGCGGCGAGCGGGGTGCTATCTTGCGCGAACTGCGGGGCGAAGAGCGTTTGCAGGGTAGATGGGGTGAGGAGTTTGGGTGAGGGCGCGATTAGATCGGCGAGGATTTTGACATAGTTTGCGGGAGAGGCGTAGAGGCCGCCGCCGCCGCGTTCGCTTTTCTGCTCCGCGGGTGGGTAGGGGTATGGGACCAAATCTACCCTCTCTGCTTCTCCATCTTCCCCCGCTTTCTTCATCGACGTAACCGTTTGCACAACTCCAAAGCGTCCATCCAACGCTTTCCGATCAAATCCGATCCGTTCATCACAACCCACCACGTCGAAAACCTCTGCTCTCAAAAACTCGCCTAGCGTCCGCCCCGTAACCCGCTCAATCAGCAAGCCCACCCAATCCAAGCCCGCGCCATACGACCAGCCCTCTCCCGGCTCGAAAACCAAAGGCGTCGCCACAGCATCCGGTAGCGCGGCTGTGAAGTACTGCGCCTCCTCACCTCTACTCCGACGCCAGGCTTGAAGCTTAGGATCTATGAAATCGGCGCCGGAGCCCGATGCGTGGGACAATAGGTGTCGGAGGGTGATCGGCTTCTCTCGCTTGCTAGGCTTTGGGGCTTCGTTGGGGGCGTTCGTGAGGACGGGTTGGGAGGTTAGTTCGGGGAGGTGGGTTTCGATGAGGGAGGGGGAGTCGAGAGAGAGGTTGTTGAATTGGACTAGTCTGAGGGCGCCGACTGAGAGGATGAGTTTCGTGCATGAGGCTAGTGTGAGGATGGAATCGTGGGTGATGGGTTGGGCGTCGGTGTTTAAGGAGACTTTTCCGGAGGCGTGGTTGAGGAGGGTGGTTCCTGTGGGAAGTTAGAGAGGGGTCTTGACGTGTTTGGAGAGCGGATGTGTGGAGATAGGGGGCATGATGAGCCATGTAATGTAAGAACAGAGAAGGTCAACAGAGCAGCAAGTAAGAAAGAAAAGAAGGCATACCATCCCTCCCAACAGCCATGGCAACAACCCCTAAAACCCTCCTCCCCTCCCCCGTAGTAGCCTCATCAACCTTCGTCTTAAAGTCCGCCATATCCCTTAGTCCTCTCAATCCAATTCAGTTCAATTACGCCGTACGGCACCTGCCTTTCTTCCTGCGACTGAACAAATAAACAGTTTTCGAATATCAAAACGCAAAGGAACAGTCTCCCACGAAAACTCCCCTCATCGGTACTACCTGTACATATGTATATATACTTCCCCACCCCACCTGAGTGGCAACCTCGTAAACACCTGCAGAGATCGCGACACATCAAAAGTGCGAAGCGCAACCGAACACGAGGAGTACGAGGAACGGCTAGACGGTCATCGGAAACTTTCCACGCCGAAACCCCACCGCCGCCTCGCCGATTCCGCCCTCCAGGCCGTCTGCCTTATCGTTTTGTGCCTTGCCTCACTTTCCATCATGCGTGCAAAGACGTGCCGATCAGGACTGGCATGGTGTAGAAAGTGAAGCGATCGCAGATAAAGAGAACTGCATTTTTGCTTCAGCTGGGCGTGGAGAAGCCACTCCTGAGCGCAAGCCTCAACTCAACCACTAATAGTACACAGAAACAAACAATCAACTCTCTGGTGTGCAAAAGAAAGGGAGCCAATCCCAATTATAACCTCTCCCATTTTAGGTGTCATGAAAGACTCGATCAGTAACGTATCACCATGCCTCAATAGGATGTCCGGTCTTACCCAAGGCAGATGCCAAGGGCGAACGGAAAGACAGACCCAACCAATGAGGCAGAATAACATCCGGATACTGCCACCGTAAATACCAGATACTGAATTCTTCGAAAACAAGACAATCCAAATCATTCAAACGCTACCCTGATTCCAGTTCCGGCCCCTAAGAGATCTTCGCTGCCGATGAGCGTTTGTGGCCAGAAGGCGAGCACTTCCGGGAAGGGCGAAACCGCTACGGATGTGCATCGAACTCCTAGTAACGTCCTCGCGGAGGATATTCACCTTCGAAGGGAGGACGGCCTACTGGGCTTCGCGGGCGACCGCGCGGGGAAGGGGGACGAGCATCATACGGACGAGCGTGGCCGTTGGCGTACGGGTCATCGTACCGACGCGGAGGAGGGCCACGAGCGTCATACGGATCTTCTGGATAACGCGGACGAGGGGCACTATATTCACCACCACGAGGCGGCGAGCGTCCGTACCTTTCGCGACTATCGTAGAAGTCACGCGGCGGACTACGTCGGCGATAGTCGTCACGACGAGGGCTATAGCCTCGCGGTGGGCCACGGCGGTCGTAGTAGTCGTCATAGGGGACTGGGGGGTACGCTCCACGGCGTCCGCCTGGAGAGCGCGAACGATATCTATCACGCCCGCGGTCATCGGGTCCGCCTGGCCCGCCATAAGGCGCACGAGGCTTGAAGGGAGGGGGTGGAGGTGGGTCGGACACATCTTGGGTGCACTGAACCTCCTGGCCCTTGAACTCACGGCGGTCCAGCTTCTCGACAGCCGTCTTCAGATCAGCGGCCGTCTCGTACTCAACGAATCTGTAATTGTCAGTAACCGTACGCTAGTAGGTAGGGCCGGTTACTCACCCAGTACCATCACGCTCGCGGCCTACTTCGGAATAGACGACATCCAGGCCAGACTGGCGGGCGAAATCTTTGAGGTCCTAGAGACGTAACGTTAAGCCGTGTCCAAATCCAGATCAGTAACGGGGAAGCACGCGAAAACAGGGTAATTCCAGAACGTGGGTAACAGGCCCTAGCCGGAAAGACAGGAAATCCAAGGATCGGGGTATCTAACCTGCCAGCTGGTCTCGACCGGAAGATTGGCAATCCTCATCCTAAATGGAGTACGACGCGGGCGCGGAGCCGCGCGCTCGTGCGGGGTGAAATTCTCGTTGCGAGCGCGAGATCCGCGAGCAAACTGGACGATGAGGCGCTCGTTCATGAAATCAGAGCCATCTTGGAAGCGTTAGATAATGTCACGTAATGGCGCGATACTCTACGTACGAAAGGCTACAGGCGGTGTTAGCAGGGATGTAGGTGCGGAGTTTGGAGGAAGGCTCACCTGGAACGACATCGCGGGCGTCCATCGCATCCTTGTACTCGATGAAGCCGAAGCCGTTCATGAGCTTGATCTCGGTGATCTCGCCAGTGCCATGGGTCTGGAAATGGGCCTCGACGTCGGCCTTGGTGGCATTGCGGGGGAGATTCCCCAGGTAGAGGCGGGTGGAAGAAACCTCCGTCATGGTGGCTTCGTCGGAATTCCTCAGAGATACGGTAACCTAGCCTGGTAATGGGAGTGAGCAAGAGCCGAACAATGCAGAAAGCCTGTACAGAAAAGAATCGGGGAGCTCAATGCCAGATGCGACAGGATACGGGAGTGAAAGACGCGAAAGTGACAGGCCGGGCTGCGCTACGAGGCAGGTTCCCCGAGAGACGCGAAAGTCCATTGCGGCTGGTGCGCGACATGTCGTACCTTGGAATGCAGTAGCTGGCGGTCCTTTTGGAGGATGTATGGGCGATGGAAGGCAGGCTACTCGATGCAAGCCCTGCGTTGGTGCTGCGTTGGTGCAGCCGTGGCGGAGAGAGGCCTAGATATAAGTCCTACGCGTATTGGCGCTGATCAGCTATGGACGCCAGGTAGATGAGAGCAGCAGCGGAGAGTGTAGTGATGGAGCGGGAGGCGGAAGGGATATGGATGCGTCCCTGCGCTGCCGGTGAAGAGAGGTGCGTTGGGCAGACGAGCTCGAGTGAGGCGAGGAAAACCATGGCCGTGCGCCTCTTGGCGTCACGTGCAACTCTTTGTGTTGAGGGCTTTGGGACGACGCCTTAGTACCGGTGAGCAAAAAAGGAAGCCTGGAAGAATCACTTCGAGAGCCACGATTGGGCAAGACAAAATCCAAAAGTAAAGTGGACAGCGCATGCATCGGCCACGCCTTCAGCTCTGGAGGACTCCAGGGGTCGCCATTCGTGGGATATTCTAGCCTCGTATCGACTTCGGGTTGCAGCTCAACAGGGAACAAAGGGAGGGGATGGTCGCTGAAGGACATTTAAAAGTTCATGCTTTGTGGAAGTCGGTTGATGTCCTCGTCGACATTCCGCAGGTCCATCCAAACGCTTAGAGAATATATGGTGCGCATTGCGGAAATTTGAACTTTGATATATTTGCTTGAGAGATGTAATGCGCTCGGCATCCAGAAACCGTCGCCGCATACCGAGTCCGAAATAATATACAGGTCCATGGTTTGATTGTGCAACAAGCGATGAGATGCTCCAAGCAATCACGTGTCCGAGGTCAAAATTCGTGAAGGAGATCCTAAGTCAACACGTATTTGGGACCTTCGCCACCCTGCGGGGTAACCCAGTTGATATCCTGATGAGGCACCTTAATGTCGCAGGTCTTGCAATGGACGCAGCTAGACACATGTTAGCCTCACAGTTCAAACCAAAAGGGCTGAGATAGACTTACTTTTGGGCATTAATTTGGAATCTGACGCCCAAGTCCTTACTATCGTCTTCAATGTATTCGTACACGCCGGCAGGACAGAAGCGGTTCTCCACGCCCTTATACGTGGGCCATTCCTTCTGCGCATGCGCTTCCCAGTCCTTGACCTGCAGGTGAACGGGCTGGTCTTCCTCGTGATTGGTTCCGCTGCGGCTAACGCTCGTCAAGATGTCGAAGCTGATTTCTCCGTCGGGTTTGGGATATTCAATTTTCTTGCATTGATCTGCAGTCTTTGTGGCAGCATGGTCAGGCTTGCCATGTTTAAGTGTCCAGGGCGCTTTGCCTCGAAAGACGTACGCCTCCAGCCCTGAGTAGAGGATGCCACCGTACAGGCCGAGTGGGGTGTGAAACGACGGCCGCATGTTGCGGACCTGCTTTAGTTCTTTCCAGATGGTGGAGTTGCGAAGCTTGTCTTCGTAGTCATACAAGAAGACAGTGCCCTCTTTGCTCCCTTGGAGCGCATCCCAAGTTGCCTCTGCTGCTAGCATTCCCGATCTCATAGCTGTATGCGTCCCCTTGATCTTGGGCACGTTCAGGAAACCAGCCGTGTCTCCTATTAGGGCGCCGCCAGGGAATGCGCACTTGGGTATCGACTGGAACCCGCCTTCATTTAAAGTCCTCGCACCATAAGATATGCATTTGCCTCCTTCGAGGACTTTTCGAAATAATGGGTGTTGCTTCATTTTCTGGAATTCCCCGTAGGGCGCCAGCCAAGGGTTGGGATAGTCTAGGCCAACGACGAGCCCAATGCTCACAAGGTTGTCTCCAAAGTGATACATCCAGCCGCCGCCATAGGTATCTTTGGGTAGGGGATAGCCCATCGAGTGAACGATCAGGCCTGGTTCAAACTTCTCCGGCTGTATCTCCCACACTTCCTTTACTCCGAGGCCGTATGTTTGGTGTTGACTGTCGCGCCTGAGGTCGTACTTCTTGATGACTTGCTTCGTCAAGCTGCCGTGACAACCCTCGGCCAGCAACGTGACGCGCGCATGAAACTCCATCCCGCGCTCGAAAGAGTCTTTGGGTTTGCCACTTCTCGAAATGCCGAGATCATTCGTCGCCACGCCTTTTACCACACCCTCGTGGTTGTACAGTATTTCTGACGCTGCAAACCCTGGGTATATCTCGACGCCGACCTCCTCCGCCCGTTCGCCTAGCCACTTGACATGCTGGTTCAAGCTTATTATGTAGTTGCCGTGATTGTTCATCTGCGGGGGCTTCGGCATCCAAACAGCGCTGTTCTTAGTGAGGAAGCGCATACGGTCTTCTTTAGCGGGTGTGATGTGCTCGAAGCGATTCGGATTGTCTTCGGACCTCCAATCGGGAAGCAACTCGTCGAGAGCAGAGGGCTCGATAACGTTTCCAGATACTATGTGATCGCCTAGTTCGCCGGCCTTTTCCAACACCAGCACCCTGAAATCCTCATTGCCCGCCTCATTCGCCAGCTGCTTCAACTTTATGGCCGCCGACAGCCCCGCGGGTCCGCCACCCACGATGCAGACATCGACCTCGTCTGCCTCGCGGTCCTGCTGCCGTGGGTCGAATGCATCGTCATGCTCCGCGAATCTCGGCCGTAGTGTGGAAGAGAAAGCTCGCCTTTGCCCGGCTATCCGCAGTGCCGGTCGGTATGACCCCCAGAGGTTCTGTGTTCGGCGCGTGGAAGAGTATAATGTGCGAGGCCTGATTTGCGCAGGACGTGACGCGGAGGCGAGCCATCGTGTTACCGAGGCGGGAATTGATCGAGAGGCCATTGTGAAAGCTGGCGCAGGTGCGCAGGCGTGGACGTGTAAGAGCAACGGCTTGTCGATGCCATTTTCCAACAAGAATATGAGCTTGACCATGCCATGACGCTATGATTGCCCACCCGAGGCTAAGCGGAATAAAATTACCGTGATTGGACCGCACCGTCAACATCCACCCTCACCCCTTTTACACCTTGGCCTTTGACAAATTCGACCCTATCACCCAGCTACGAATCCGTCTTCTTTCCAACACGAAGACTTTCACTGATAGAGTCGACATTATGTCATAAGTACGGTAACGCATTGCGAGTACAACGGCTCTGAGCGCTGCATTCAATCACACTTCAATCACCACAGTTTCCAAATATGTTAACTTCGCATTAAGCGACCACGATGAAAAATGAATGCATGGGAGAATTTTAACATTTTTCTTACACTGTATACAATCTATCCAGGACTCCCAAGCCCAGTGCATGCTGTCCCACCCAAGTATACTAGTTTCCAGACCGGTCCACGTTTACTCCTTCTTAACCTCTTGGACGCTTTTTGCTAGGTCTTAGGGAACTATTCAAGACCGGTCTTCGCAGTAAATACGCAGAGTTCAGCAGTATCTAGACGCGTATCTATTGCTTTTCTAGCCTCGTCAAGCTCGGCTAAACGGACCAAGCTCGACTACCCACGGTCTTCTAGCTCAGCGATCTGCCCAGCAAGTTCCGCCATCAAGGCTTCAAATCTACCCGCTAACTATGACATTCTCTGGATCCTGCGTATGTACATATATATTCAAGAAGATATTTTGTACTTATAAAGAATGAAGCTGTTAGATATATTGCTACTCCAGGTGTACCTCTAACAAAATCATCAAATTTAACGGTGTAAGGCTACTCCAAATCACTGCTACCAACGTCCCTAGCCTACGGAATGAAGTGCGGCTCAGCTTGAAGTGAAGTACCAAAGAGTTTGTTCAACTTTTGGTACCAACCGCTTGCACCCTCTCTATCGTACGGCTGGAAGAATCGACCGTTTACGATTCTTTTCGCGGGACCCAAGCCTCCTCAGACATTTCCTGAGCGACGTATCGCCCCAGCGGAGTATGTTCCTCTCCACCCTCGTTGCCCTTTTCGTCGTTGAGCCCATTTTGATTGGTTTCTTCGGGATTTGTCGCACTACCGTCGCCTGTTGGACAGTGAGAATAACACTCGATTTCGTTAGGGCAGGCTTGAACATACGTCCGTCGTTCGTACTACCAGATGAATCCGAATTCATGTCACTCGAACCGCTCTGTTGGGTGGGATCGGACTGCTCAGTCCATGAGCCAACGTACGCCAGATCATGTTCGAGATCTTGCTGAGAAGGCGCGGAGTCTGGCGTCATGACTGTGTGGTGGGGCGTTGGAGGATCTGACAAGCTTCAGCCCGAGTAAGGAAGGGAATGGCTTTGATTCTGAAGTTGATTGCATTCTGGAAGATCTCTTTATACACGAGACGTTGTACTTTTGAGTGCATGGCGACAGAGGGCGGACTTGAGGGCACGGACGAACGGTGTGCAAAAGTACAATGACACTAATAGCCCATATGAAACTATTCATAGCCACAAAAACCTGCCATTGGTTCCGAAGAAGTATCCAGTACAAAAAAAAAACAGATAGTGGATTCCATTTGCTACCCAAAATACTCCCTAATACGCTTCATTTCTGAGCTTGAGTGACATTTTCCAAGAGGCTCGCAATTGCAAAATGACCGTTCTTCTCCGCAAGCTTGATAGCATATTTAAATCCCGTCCCACGAAACACATTACCCATCGCTCCAGCGTTCAGAAGCAACTGGACCATGTCCAAACGGCCATGCTCAGAAGCAGCTTCGATGGCATATCGGCCCTCGGAAAAGGAAGGCGCTGCATTTACATCGACACCTTTGTCGAGAAGGAGCTTGGCTAGCATGACATCGCCGGATACAGCAGCACCTTGCAAGGCAGTGATTCCGCCATGAGCAGCTGGATTCGCATTGATTTTCGCGCCTTTGCCAAGAAGGAATTTTACGAGCTCCATGTCTCCATTGGACGCGGCGGCTTGAAGCGCGGTCCGACCAAATCGATACGCCGGGGCCTCGTTGATGTCAGCTCCACAGTCGAGGAGCATTGTCACATGTTTAAGACGCCCGCACTCCGCTGCTAGCTGAGTTGGTGTCCTAGGCTCCCACACATAATCTTCATCTTCATCCATTTCCATGTCGCACCACATATAGTTAGTGACTGGGTTGCGCTGAGGTTCGAGCATTCGGACTAGAATCTCGTCCCAACGTTGGGAAATGGCGCCATGCAGTGCTGAACTCGGTTCACCATTTGGTCGATTGACAGGGGCACCAAGATCGAGTAACAGGTTGCAAAGAGCAACTTGTTCTTCATCTGGCTCTATGTAGCAGTTATGGCAGATTGCCTCGAGGGCCGTCGATCCACCCACTAATGCAGGTGGAGCAGAGACGTCAGCTCCCTTATCCAGTAGAAATCTTGCCACTTCGGGAGGGGTATCCCAGCTGAGTGCCCACTGCAATGCGGTGCGTCCATTCCTTGGATACGCAGGTGCATTTATGTTCGCTCCGTAGGAGAGGAGGAGCTCAATCATTTCCAAGTTTCCCAGCTGGGCGGCTTGTTGAAGAGGACTCTTTTCCATTCCAGGTGTGTTCACATCTACTCCAGATTCTATTAGAAAGGCCGCTAACGTTGTATAGCCATGATATGCTGATCTGACCAAAGCTTCTATGCCTTGCTCCTCAAGGTTCACGCCAGCCTTTACGAATGTTTGTAGGAGCCTAATATCATTCTCTTCTGCAACCTGTTCGAGAATACCAGGCACGTTAGCAGTCGCTTGAAATCCTATCAGGAGATCGCAAGCCTCCTGAGGTCTCGGTGAATCCAAAGCGGTCGAAACGGGTCTACTGTCCAAGGTATGGCAGTCTGGGCTAACTCCGTATTGCAATAGTGCCACTGTGGCCGTGTGATGCCCCAGCTGAATTGATTCGTCCAGCGCCCGTTCGAATTGGTGCTTTGTAATTCGTCCTGGATGGCTATGGATATAGGCATGAAGGGAACGACTACTTCGGTTTGCTGCATGGACTAAGTCTCCAATAGTCACACCAACAGCACTGGAGCCAATGTTTTCTTTTAGAAGACTGTATATGTTCCTACAGTGTAACGAGGACCACTCCAGAAGATCCACCTCTCTCACTTTGCATGAAGTGCTTGCATCATGTTCTAGGAGCAGTGCCACGATCTCTGGATTCTTTCTGGCGGCCGCCACTCCAAGTGCTGTGTTTGCTTCGTGCATGGATACAACGGTATTGACGTTGGCGCCTAGGTCGAGTAGAAATATGACAGTATGAACCATTCCTCGGGAGGCTGCGTAGTAAAGAAGAGTTTCGCCACGTAACTGGCCGTCCACGGATGCTCCGTTTTGGACAAGCATTCGAGCCAGCTCGAAACAACCCTCTTTAACAAGCCGGTGGAATAGACCAACCATACGTATTCCTCTATAGCAGGTTGGGTCAACTCGAGAGAAAACTAGCTTTGTGAAATCCATGTCTCCTATTGAGAATATGTCGTCCAAGATGTTGTCAAATTTAATGCCGTAGTCTAGCAGTGCGGTCAGAAACTTGGTGTTTTTGATTCGAACAGCTGACTTGAGAACATGTATGGCGAAAGCATGAATTGTTGGCTTATCGATCTGGAGCAATCGTTCCAAGTAGTGCGTATATTTCTGATCGATGACCCACTTCAGGAACGTGTCCATACGACCATGGGGCAGAGTGTTGGACGCAACGTACGCTGCTAGCCCGAAGACAAACCACAGGCTGGAAGAGCCGGTCGAGCGTGGGTTTAGGAGCTGGCCAACTTTTTCGGACAGCTCCCCCTCGTATCTTTCTGGTACGAGTCGTTGCAGTTCGCTCGTGACCTGTGGAACGTTCTCTTGAAGCTGGAGTTTCGATGCTGAGCCCAGCAACTTCCAAAGAGCATCTCGTCCGGCGTCAGTCGGAAGAGAACTAGCACTGCTTGTTGGCACTAATGGGAATCCTCCTAGCACAGGATCGGCCTGCAGTAGGTATTCTAAGTGTACGATTAGTGTCTAGAAACTAACGGAAGAATCTTGGAGTGATCATACCCGGTTGCTCGAGTATGGACTGAAGCCGAAACCACGGCAGATTGGCCATGAGATGAGAATTAGGGCGAGTGTCGAAAATCTCGAGGTTGACAAATTGAAAAAATGGAGACCGTCCTCGTCCTGCAAATTGCAGCCCTGGAGTGCTACTAGCGCTGAAGCTTGGGGTCCGCCTTATTATCGTCCCTGGAGATGACCGATTTGCGGTCGCCAAGCTGAAGTCGACATCGAAGGTCCACTCAGATGGTAGACTAAAATGGGCTATAATAATATTGTCAGTTTATAATCCGGGTAAGCATTCATATATCCTACAAAGGTTGTCCTCAAGCTCGGGCTCGATTGCTATAGCAGCGTCGAACTCAACTAGCCGCTCCTGTCCGAATGCTACCTCGAAGGAGGCCTGCTCAGCCAGTGATTCTGGAACAGAAACTTCGGGCCCACAAGAGCTTGGGTTGTAGTCCATGAGGTCGTCGAGAGGATCGAGGTTCAGTTCTGGATGAATCGCAATATTGGGTGGCGGGGTCCGGACGGATATCCTTTGGGGGGACGGGTTTGGCACCTCTTTAGTCAAATCAGCAGGCTGCGAGAGATGTACTGGCGTACTCACGGTTCGAGGGTGTTGCGCCGAAGACATTTTTTTGGTGTCGGGTGATTTCGCGAACAACGCGGTCGGGTGGTAGCGGTCGGCCATAAAGGCAGGGCTCGGACTCCTTGCCCACTGCGGCTCGACGCTGCATCTCCTGATTAAACCATATCCACTCCTTTGCTTTCACATTCTTCAAGCTTGGAAATCTGTATTTGTATTGCCTCTCGCTGTCATGTCCGAGCCGTCAGTCTCATAGTCTCAGTGTCAGACTATGGAATGGAGGACATACGTCGCTTGGAAATTGTGCTTTTCCTTCATATGTGTCATAACTTGGTTCAGGGTTTTGCTCTGGGTGACGAAAAGATCAAGGATTTCACCCTCATGTTTGGCCCAATCCAGGGCTGCCTGGCCGTTTAAGGACATCTCGTCCAATATTGGGAGACAAGGTTGTCGATGTAGGATACTTGCAAAGACGATGGGCTGGAAGAGGGATCATTATATATTTAGATGGCATTCTTTCCCGATCTCCGCTCCGGCTACTTCGCGTGGCTGAGGCTGAGGACATGTCGTCCTTTTGGTGAGTGGGCGTACTTCTGAGTGTCCTTTTGGCTGATTGGCCAGTCTGTTTAGCGCTAATGTGAACTTTCGTGTTTAGTTGCCTCGTTGCCTCGTTGCCTCGTTGCCTAATAGTGGCGGTGCGTGTGGCTGGTAATAAGATTTGAGTAACAATATGTGGGGGTATCGAGTGCATTTACGGATTCAGATTTCGCTCGATCTAGTTATGGAGCCTATGCAAGCTTTCTACATATACAGTAGCAGAAATGGGACAACGAGTGGGTATTAGCCATCGCATCGTCAGACACAAAGGATGACACAACCCCGTATCTCGTCCTAAGCACCTCGAAACGCGAACATGTTCAATAAAGAAGCAGATTATAGTAGGTGCACCCTCTTAATAAATTTACTTACAATACTTACATTTCCCCTCCTTCTTATAAGCAAAGGCACTACAGAAACCCACTAAAGAAGCACCAAATTATAATATCTCCGCACGGCCTACTATTCAACCTACTAAATATGCCTCCCTTATCTTCCTAACCCATCGTAATACACCATTTTTTGAGTAGGAGATAAACAACCCTTACTAGCTAACTCTTAATGTATCACTATTACGAACACTACCACTGCCAGAACCATACATACAAACCCCTCCACCACTCCACCATACCACCACCACTACCCCCCGTGTACATCCACATCATTCCCCCACCCTACGAAAATTCTCCCACCAACGATAGAAATCCGGCAACGAGAAAGCAGAATCTTTCAGATAAGGAGAGTACCCTAGATGTGCCCTAGTAACCAACTTAATTACTAGTACGAATGTAGATAAAGCAATATAACAGGTACACTGGTCTATATGGGGGTGTAAGCGATCAGTTCACTCGACAACATCATATAACTCAACAGCTAAATACCTTTTCCCTTCGAATGCGCTATATCAAGCACAGAATAAACACCTCACACAGCACAGCACACACATTGAACATCACACTCATCTCAACGAACAATAGAAATTTCCATCTTGCCCTATCGCAAACGATGTTGAACTCGTCCCCAACCCTTGAATATCTCCCTTTGTAAATGCCAAAAACCCTCGGTATCCGTACAGTGTTGAAAAGCCAGCAAATTCGGGCCTGCACCATAAACTCCCACGCTGTGTTTGCTGTTGAAGACAGACCACCGAGATCTAAATGTTCAATATGTACAGTGTTTTGGATTGGCCGGATGGTTGAAAGACCGGCTCTAAGAAAATGCCAACTGAAACCCATCAATGAAGAGAATGTCTCTATGCACTTTCATGTTGGATTCGGCGCAGCCGCGCCGGTGATATCCTCGCTGTCCTCGACAGGTGCGCATGTACAGAAGAGGTTGGTATCCCCGTAAGCTGCGATTATGTTAGCACTGTATAAGTTGAATAAACATCAAAGGCGAGGAACATACCATCATCCAACCTCGTAACCGCTGGCCAAAATTTCTTCTCCTTCAAATAAGCCAGCGGATATGCAGCCGTCTCTCGTGTATACGGCCTATCCCACTCTCCAATAATGAGATCCTGCTGCGAATGCGGACTCATCTTCAACACATTCACTTCCCTCGGCTGTTTGCCCTCTTCCACCTCTGCAATCTCTTTTCTGATCGAGATGAGCGCGTTACAGAAGCGGTCAAGCTCATCTTTGCTCTCAGACTCGGTGGGTTCGATCATTAGCGTATTGGCGACGGGCCAGGACATAGTGGGCGCGTGGAAGCCATAATCCTGAAGGCGCTTGGCGATGTCAATGGCTTCTATGCCGGCGGTTTCTTTAAATTTGCGCACGTCAAGGATGAACTCGTGAGCGCAGCGACCGTTCCCGTTAGTGTAGAGGATGGGATAGTGAGGTTTTAAGCGGGAGAGGATGTAGTTTGCGTTGAGGAGCGTGATCTTCGTGGCTTGCGTGAGACCGACGGATCCCATCATCTTGATGTAGGCCCAACTGATAGGTAGAATGCTTGCGCTACCCCAAGGGGCGCCACTAACAGGCTGGATCGCGTTCTTTCCGCCAACTTCGCCGCGCAAATGGCCCGGCAGGAATTCTGAGAGGTGTTCCTTTACGCCAATGGGTCCCACCCCGGGTCCGCCTCCGCCGTGGGGTATGCAGAAGGTCTTGTGTAGATTGAGATGGCAAACGTCAGCTCCAATCTCCCCGGGTGAGCAGAGACCAATTTGCGCATTCATGTTGGCCCCGTCCATATACACCTGACCACCGTGTTCGTGAATGAGATTGCAGACCTCCTTGATCTTAGGCTCGAACACACCGAATGTACTGGGGTACGTGACCATGATGGCGCCGAGTTCCTCGCTGTGCTTCTCGCACTTCGCTTTGAGATCTTCCATGTCCAGATTCCCAGTCCCGGCATCACACTTGATGGGTATCACCCTCATACCGCACATTGCAGCGCTTGCGGGATTGGTACCATGAGCGGATACTGGAATCAAGCAAATATCTCGCTTCTTGCCAGGCTGTTGTTCGAGGTACTTTCGAATAACTCGGAGACCGGTGAACTCTCCTTGCGCGCCAGAATTGGGCTGTAGCGACACTGAATGGAAACCCGTAATATTGGCTAAATCGCCCTCTAACTGTTCAATCATTTTGTGGTAGCCCTTTGCTCTGGTCAAAGGCAGAAACGGGTGCAGATTGGAAACGGTGCTCCAGGACACTGGAGCCATTTCCGCAGTTGCGTTCAACTTCATCGTGCATGACCCCAGCGGTATCATAGAATGCACGAGTGAGAGATCCTTGGACTGAAGGTGGTGTATGTATCTTAGAAGTTCCGTTTCCGAGTGATGTGAATTGAAGACAGGATGAGTGAGGTAAGGGCTCGTTCTTTTGAACCCAGCCGGAGGTTCAGCATCTACGGTCTCCGTGACGTCCAAGATCCCAGCATTCTCAGCGCCGTTGCCATATTTTTTAAACAAGTGCACAAGTTGGGATACGACGCGGTGGGTGATTGACTCGTCAAGGGAAAGACTAATGTGGCGGTTATCGATCTGCCGGACATGGAGAGAATGCTTCTCGCACTCGGCAACGATGGACGAGGTGTTGTCACCCGTGGCGACGACAAACGTATCGAATGGCGCCGGCGCGTTGTCCAATTTCCCACGCTGGCCCGTCTGAAAGCCCAAATTTATGAGCATTTGTTGCAGTCGGCGGGTCGACGCTACGACTTGTCTTGCAATGGCATTGAGGCCATGTGGCCCATGGTACACAGCGTACATGGCGCTCATGTTAGCTAGCAAAGCTTGCGCAGTGCAGATGTTGCTTGTTGCCTTCTCGCGCCGAATGTGCTGCTCCCTGGTTTGCAGAGCAAGTCGGGCAGCGGGATTCCCCAGCCTGTCCTTCGACAGACCAATCAGGCGCCCAGGAATCTTGCGCTTATATTTCTCTGCGCATGCAAAGAAGGCCGCATGCGGCCCGCCGTAGCCAAGAGGTACGCCGAAGCGCTGTGCGTTGCCAAACGCAATATCGGCGCCAAATTCTCCGGGCGGCGTGAGCTGTGTCAGGGCGAGGAGATCTGTAGCCACGCTGAAAATGGCCCCCTGTTTGTGTACCTTGTCTGCAAGTTCACGGAAATCGTGCACTCCCCCCTCCGTGTCCGGATACTGTGCCAAAACGCCCACCAGATCATCGCCGAGCTCTTCTACCCGTTTGCTGTTGTTCTCCAGAACGTCCCCAATCTCTATCGTTATGCCGAAGCCCTCAGCGCGGGAGTGGAGTACGGCTAGTGTTTGGGGATGACACGTGCTAGAGGCAAGGAAAGTCTTGTTTGCACGCTTTTGGCGGGCGAGTGGGAGCATCCCGAGCGACATGGTCATGGCTTCGGCGGCGGCGGTGGGTTCATCGAGGACCGATGCATTAGCGATATCGAGGCCGGTCAGATCCGAAACCATAGTCTGGAAGTTGAGCAGCGACTCTAGGCGTCCCTGACTGATTTCGGGCTGATACGGAGTATAGCTCGTGTACCACGCAGGATTCTCCAAGACGTTCCTCTTGATGACTTCAGGGACCGTGGTTCCATAGTAACCACAGCCTATGAAGCTGTGACCAGGAACATTCTCCTGCATAATTTTGCCAGCGAACTCCAGAAATCTGCTCTCTGGAACGCCCTGCTTTTTCCATTCCTCCGGCACCCGCTTGGGTGACAATTGGCCAATTTCGAGCTCTCGGGATGACAGAATGTCTGCCGGAATTACCTGCTTGACGAACTCATCTAGAGAACCCGCTGGAGGATCTAGTGCCTTGAGCATATCCTGGGCCGACGCAGCAGACGGGCCAATGTGTCGGCGCGGGAAGGTATCGAGGGCCTGAAATGGCTGAATGGACGCGGAGAGGTCGGGCTTCGATTCGAGCACGTCTTCGGGGCTGGTAGCATGAAAGCCTCGACTTGCGGTAGGCTTGACGGCATCTCTCGAGGCGATGGCGGTGGAAAAGACTCGCAGCGACCGAATCTGGGGAAGCTGGCCAGCGCATGGCGAGCGGGCGACCCGAGCAGCAGAGCAAGCTGTCTTGAGGACTGCCGTGCGCATTGTGGCTGCTTCAAGTGCTCAATGGCACGACTCCGGTGCCCGTGGGCGACGTCTGTACGATTGTCAATATCGAAGCGGCTAGTGGGGTGAGGGCTAGTTACAGGGAGCCCAAAGCTTGCTTGCCACTTGAATATGAGCACACTGTCCGCAACACGGGCAGTAGAATTCGAGCCAGATTCCCACGATAGAATTGAATTATGATCGTAAAGACTACAAAGCAGTAGGATAAAAATCAAGGCGGTGAGCTGACTCGACATGATTCTTCGACGATTGTTCGCCGTCGTTATCCGAAAAGGTACCAGGATGCAAAACCTATCGGCTCGGCACCGATAAGCTCCCGCCACAGACGGGCGCGTCAGGATGTGGATGACGAGACACAGCCAATTGCAGCGCGCTATCGTCTGCGCCACACTTTCCTCGGGCCTTTTTCACGTAATCACTTAGCTCCCCATGGGATTCTTCTCCGCATCCGGCAAACCCATTACGATTGCATAGTAGATGCGTCGAGGCCGTGTCTTCTGTTTACAGGCATGCAGCTGCATTTCGACATCTCCCAACAGTGCATTGCTATCTGCCGCTCGTTGCCGCTCGTCTCATATACTCGCCCGTCTCGGCGCCGTCGTCCGCCGCAGGTTCTTCTCCTTCTCCGTCTCCTCCGTTACAGGCAAGATGCCCTGCTCTTTCAGCTGTCCCAGATACTCTTTCCCATACTGGTAACCTACCTGATAAATCTCGTCAAACTTTGCAAAATCCAAGGTGCCGTATGCGTCGATGGGCGGACGCATGTACCTGCATCCAGGCGTGTTCTTCGCTCGCTCTAGTGCGTCGTAGCTAGATACATAAGCCAGCCGTGACTGTATCTCTGAGAGCGTGGGCGGATTCGGATAGTTGGAGAAGGGGTTCCAGCGATTGACAATCGCCCAGAAGCCCGAGAGGGAATCACCAAAGGACTGAGGTGTATCGTCATCTAAGCTACCGACGTCGATTGCGAAAATGACATCGGCGCCCAGGCTCTTCATGTGCGTTACTGTGAGATTGTCGATGTAGCCACCATCCAGAAGCATGTTGCCGTTGTCGCAGAGTGGCGGAAGGAGGCCCGCGAGCGACATGGACGCTCGTACGTAGCGCCACACGTAGCCGCTAGTGTGGATCTGCGACCTGCTCTTGCTGATGTTTGTTGTGTTACAGTAATATTCCAGCCAGAAATCCTCAATCTGCGAGTTACCAAATGTTTTGAAAATCCCTCGGTTGAATTCATGGCCGGTTGTGTATGAAGCACTACCATAGTCAGCTAGACTCTTGGCTTGATCGAGTGGGAAACTTACGAAGGATATGTGAGGTCGAGAGCGAACCTCCACATGCTACCCATACGACCAGCGAACTTCTTTGCTCTTCCGTACATTGGCACCACATCAGCGTCCCAGGCATAGAGCGCGCCAATGAATGCGCCAATGGATGTTCCACCGACAATGTCAATGGGTATGCCGGCTTCCTCAAGGGCACGGATAATGCCAACTTGCGCCAAGCCACGAGCACCTCCACCTCCAAGAACCAAGCCGACTGACTTTCCGCAAAGTCGTCTCGCTAGTCGATGGAAGTCGCCTTTGAACGGTGTCTCTGCGGAGTAAAGGGGTGTCTGGCGGACTCTGCGTGAGGTGTATTTTTGGATTTCAGCCTGCAGAACTTGGACTCGCTGCTTGATAGCGGTGCCAAAGCGGCGGCCAATAGGATGCACGGGCTCAGCGGTGGATCGGAATGGCATCTGAATGTGATGATGGCTACCATTCACCCATGGGCGGTTACGCAGCCATCTTCGCGAGAGCCCCGGCTGGCAAAATCTTTCCGAGTGTAGCAATACGAGCTCCTTGCGGGCAGTAGTCTTCGTAGTCAGAAGAAAACGCTCGTATTCTCCGATGTTGGGTGTGCCCTCTGCTACGCCAACGAGCAGGATGCAATCTGCCTGGCTGATACAGGTCTGCGTCCATGGCGACTTGACTGGCGTGTCTGCCACGTAGAGGACAAGGCCATACTTCTCTTCCAAGTCGGCAAGATATTGCGATAACTTCAATTTGCCCATACGGTTGAATGCATGGCGGCCGAGGTGGTTGAGGATGGCCGCTTGATTGAGCGAGACGACGCCACCTGGAGTTCCAATCTGGTTGAGCGCATTCATTAATCGACTAGCGAACTCTACCACCGGAATTCCAGCAGTCACGGGAAGAATGGTGATGGTTCGAAGGTTGACAGTGGAGGAGACGTTGCTGCGCGTGGCCTTGGACCGGAGCTCTTTGCCTTGTTCATATAAAGGGTCATCCACCAAGGCTCTCATCCGAGAAGCAATGATTTTGGATATCTTGATCGTAATGCCGGGATGCTCTAAAGCGAGGCTGTTGAAAAGTGTCTTTGGAAACTTTGCTAGCTCTGTATCGCGAATAGCATGTAACGACCCGGGACGCGCAGATTCAGTCAGGACTTCGAGCTCGCCGACACTATCGCCTTGCCCATACTCGCCAATGACTTTCATGCTGGAGTTCTCGCCATCCTGAATTGCACGGAGTCGACCATTAAGGACGATGTAGATGGCGTCACTCTCGTCTCCTTGGTTGTAAATCACCTGCCCCGAGTTGACTTGTACCCACTCAAGTGCGAAGTCGATGTGCAGAATCAAACGAGGAAGTAGCGTCGTCAGCCGCTTTGCCATTGTAAGCAATACAACAGGGTATCGGTCGACAATCCTTTCGATTGATGCTCGGGGCAAAAAGCCGACATAGACGTCTGTCTTTGCAGTAACATCTACAAAAGAGCGATAAGATGACACTGTCCCCAGATAACCTACTAGGCCACCGGGTTTGGTCAGAAACAGACTCTTTCTCGTCTTCTTCTTTTTGCCATTCTCATTTGAATGCAACAATGAACTACTAGTTGTTGAGCGCTTGAGCGGAGCGCCGAAGAAGTCAGCGTCAGTTAGCTCCGAAGCAGTGGGGAGCGTGCCAAGGATATTTGGTTCTGATTCCTCCTCGATAGGCACGCTGACATCCAGAAACCCGTCAATAACATAGTATAGTCCTGGGTTTCTCTCCCCCTGCTCGACCAGTACTGCGCCTTTAGGGAAGTACACAATCTCAACATCATTGACGGCCTCTTCTACAATATTTTGGTGGCCAACGCCGCTCAAGGTAGAGAAGGCCGATGCCGATACAACGGATTCAGAGTCGCCGTCGCGAGATGCTTCAAATGGGTCCATGAACCCAAAGGCATTACTGAAGATGGCCTTTTGTCGTTTAGCATCGAACGAGACGAGACGAGGAGATTGCTCGACCGAGACTGGTTTTGGAAGAGGGTTCTCCAAATCGGTCAAACCAATGGCCTTGAACATGCAATCAAGCACGGACTCTCTGAAAACGGTGGCCTCGTCTACCGATTCTTGGCGATGTAGGGCAGCGGGACGGGTGAGTGGCGAAGCGAAAGGATTGACTGCACGTGAGTCAAGTGGAGTCCGGACATCACGGCGGTTGTCCTGGTTGAACGGCTGTGAGAAGCTGTATCGCCCTGTCCGACCACTGCCTCGAGGCATGTGCGAATTGGTCAACAAGTCCCCTGCGCTGACTCTGTCATTGCCACCAGAGGGTTCAGGTGACCTAACTCTACTACGACTCTCGCCGTTCAAATCAGACGATGCGCGGGCTGCTGCGAGGCGAGCGTGTGTAGTGGCGTCTTTTCTAAGTGATATACTAGACCTTCGCCGGCGCCCCGCACCCGGGTTATGGAGCGCAATACCCTTCATACCTTCTTCCGGCCCAATGCGCTCTGTTTCCTCGGCAAATTTGTCCTTTAGCCTTTGCAAGGCCGAATCACGCAAGTAACCGGGTAAGTCATATGTCGTATATGTGTTCATCAATTTCTCCGTCCGCAGAACCTCGCTTGTGAGTCCCAGATAGGCGTGACCGGTTGCTAGAGTGACCCGCTGCAGTCGGGTCAAAATGACTTGGACGATGTGCGCTGTTGCTCTGGGATAAATGCGAGTCAATCGACGGAAGGCAGTGGCTGGGATAATAGCGATCGTCGTGTCGACCGTAGCCCTTGCAACAATGTCGGGATGGGCGGATTTGGGTTTGGACCGAGACTGTGATCTTTTGAGATGAGGATTTGAGCCACGGTGGATATCCCCGTTCATGTCTAGATTTAGCGGCGGAACACGGGGTAGTCGTCCATCAGCTGTAGGACTAGCGAGACTCGGAGCTCTACGGTGTCTGGATTGCGCCGGTGTTCCGGGCGCATCGGCTGGTGTATGCGGGTTGGAGTCATCAAAAGCGAAGCTACTGTTTCTAGAGACTGAGGGCCGACCTTTCTCTTGAGGGGTGCCTGGTACACTCATGCCCGAGCCTCCATCTTCTTCTTCCTCGTGGCGGAGTTTGACGTCCTCGGTGAATAGGGATAGAATGGAGAATAGCGAAGACATCGGCGCGCCATTTTTTACCTCTGTAAGCAGCTGATACCCTTGCCTATGGCCTCCACGAGCTCCATCTCCTCCAGCCGGGCCTCCGGATATGTCCTCTTCATCGTCAGAGTCGGAGTTATCCCGATTGGACTTGACAAAGATTTGCACCAAGCCATCCACTACCAAGCAGAACCCTTTCTCTTCTTCCAAGAGAATAGTTTCCCCAGCAATGAGTTTCCGCGTCTGCATCGTCCGCGTGAGCTCGTGGAACACGGGCCGCTCTAGGTAGCCAAACACTTTGATAGCGCTGAGGAACTCATCGAAGTAGTTGGAGAGGCCCCGCTTAGAGTCGCCTTCTTGGGTGTCTGGAAAGACTTCGACCTGGGGTTCTTCGCGTTGAGGCTCGGGCGGTAATCTTGTATAGAGGGACATGTAACGGTACCTCACAAGGTAGCTGACGGTGGAGACGATGAAGATGAATATTAACATTCTACGCAGATTAGAGAATGCCACGTACTTCCTACTGAGGGCTTACAGTGTGGTAAAGTTCATAGTGAAGGTCAAGCTCATGGAAAACAGCGTGAACAGCCATGTTGGCAGAGTGATGGTCGTGAAGGTGATGATCCAGTAGAGCGTGCCCGGCAACACACTTAGGACAGTAAGAATAACACGGGCGAGGATGCCAAAAGCGGAGGGTGTCTTGTCGGTCGCCTGAAGAGCTGCTGCAGCGGTGGGCAGGGCGCTGGTCGCATTCAAGAGAGCGGTGGAGGAGCTGTTTGCGATGGAGCTCACAGCTTCGGCGGCGGCCATGGCGTCTAAGTGGGAGGGGAACGACGCACTGCGCGCAAAGGTCAGGGTGGTCCCTTTTCGGGGTCTCGGTGATGTGGGAGGGGACGCAGAGGAGAAACACGCATCGCGAAGCTTGGAAGTGTAGCTGGGGGGTAGTGGCAAGGTATTCAAGCGTCACAGACTAGCAGCACCGGTCGACATGGCTGCGATAGTGGGACGGGCTTGGCGTGCAGCTGCGCCAGGTTCGCGGCCGCGAGCTCCATTTTACGAGCTTCACCTCAGAAACGCGGTGCCAACTACGCCGCCCATTGGCCCACCATGCCACCCTTCAAGGACGAGCAGATCATTGTATGCGCCGCCTGACACTCCCTCTGTCGCTTTTCACCACGTGCTGACATCCGCGCAGATCATCGCGCCCGGCTCCGAGACGACGCTCGCGCAGCTGGGCCTGCCCGAGTCTTTCACTCCCGCCCGTCTGCGCATGCGGTCGCGCATGTTCCCTGCCGAAAAAGAGGGAGAATGGGAACCCTACAAGGTGCGGCGGCGGCAGGACAGGCCTGCAGAGGGGCAGAATGGAGCTGTCAAGGGTGAGGCGCCTGCAACAGCAATCGCAGAGGGCGCCGAAGACGAAATCATATACGAAGAGGACCGCGTTTCTGAAGAGGGCGCCGTCTGGCCTATACAAGAGGGCAGGATTGTCAATTGGACGTGCTTCTTCGCGCTCATGTCGCACGTCTACAACTCGCTGAACCCGCCGTTTCACACCCCGATCCTCCTCATCGCGCAACCCGTATGGACGCCGAAAGAGCACGAGAAGCTCACACAGTTCTTCTTTGAAAAATTCAAGACACCCGCGTTTGGCCTCATGGACGCCGCTCTTGCGACAGGATGGGCGTACGGAGTGCACACCTCGACAGTCGTGGACGTCGGCAAGGACAAGGTGGATGTTACAGCTATCAGCGAGTTTATACCGCACACACAGGGACGCGTGACGTCGTTGGTCGAATGCGGAGGAGAGGCGCTCACTCAGGGGCTGCTCGCGAAGCTCAAGCCAAGAGCCTGGAATCGAGACATGTGCGAACAGCTCAAAAAGAGCCCCCTGTGCGAGATTCTCCCACCAGACGTTCCTTTACCGGGCACCAGGGAAGCTGAGCAGGACGTGATATCGAACCCTGCCGCAGCTGCATCTACCGGGGCTACTGCCTCTGGACCTGCTGCGGCGGCGGCGATAGGCAATGCGCCACGAGGGCCAGGAGTAGATACCGAAGTCGGCGATGATGCCACAGCCGAAGAAAATGAGGGTGTTCTTGATGTCGCCAGCATCGTAGCAGGTGGCAAGATGAACGAGTACTTGGAGAAGAAAGAGAAGGAGAAACTAGAAAAGGCGGCCGCAAAGAAGGGCGGCACGCAAGCAGCAGCCGCGGCCGCAGCTAAACCCGTTAGATTGCCGAACGCTAAACGCGAGAAAGTAACCTTCTTGTACGAGGACCACGCTCTTCTCGACAGCCTCAAGAGCATGAACTTGGGAAGCGAAAAACAAGCGGAGATGGAAGCTCGACTAGACGAGGGCCCACAGAGAAAACCGGAAGGCGCAGATGTTGAGTCAACATCGGCAGTGGAAACGAATGGGACCGCTGAGACAGGGAATGTACGGTCAGGCCCGATAAGACGCGAACTTGAGGTCGGGACGGAGCGTTTCATGGCAGCAAGTGGTGGCGTCCTGGAGAGAATAGCGGACGCCGTCCACCGAACAATATCCTCTGTCGATGAAGTGAACAAGCGCAGCGAGCTCTGGGATTCTTTGATCGTGTGCGGCAACGGAGCAAGGGTGCGAGGTCAGAGGTTTCCGTCTATTTACTTCATGTCGAGTTTTACTGATGTCGATTAGGCTTCAAAGAGGCGCTCCTCGCGGCCATCCAGGCAAAGTATCTCATCTCCCCCTCGTCAGCCACCATCTTCACCTCTGAGATTCCCTCAAACATCTCCACGCCCACCGGAACCGGCGCGAACACACCCCAGCCACAGCTCGGCCCACACGGCGGCGCCCCTTCGCACGTCAACCCTCTCCTTTATGCAGCCACAACCGCACAAACTCAGCACCTGATGCCTCATGGCAGCAATCCACTCATGCCAGGCATGTCTCACAACGTGCACTCATCGCACGGTCAAACACCCACTTCGATCAAGTTTGTGAAGCCACCAGAGTACTTTCCAGAGTGGAAAGACGTGGGCTTCGACGAATCGACGTTTTTGGGCGCACAGGTTGCAGCGAAAGTCATCTTCGTGGTCGATCAGGGCCAGAGCAAGGGATACATGACCAGGCCGGACTATAACGATCAAGGTCCGACAGGTATACACGATTATGCATTGTGATGTCGTGCGGCTTGAATACCTCTATGCTTGGTGGAGTTTTTGGCAAAGGATATCCTGGGTTGATCAAATAGGCGGCTTTGGCTGCTCTTGGTGTAGCGAATTCCTGATAGAGAAAAGACTGAATATTTTCGTCTTCAATATTTGACCGTAGACATCGTCATTGTGAACTAGTATCGCATCGGCGAGCGCCGACCAGGCCGGCGGAAACCGCCAATGTGCCGCTAACCGTATCGGACCCACTACTTGCTTTTGCTCTGACCTCAAGCCGCACCTCGATGTGTAGATAAAGCCTACAACCATTCCTTCACCCGCTCTCTTCTTGCCTTTCGCTTTTCGGCGGTCTTCACTCTTTTCCAGAAATCCCCTAGAATTTGACGTGCACATAACCTCGGGTCTACGTCCTCCCCTCTACATCCGACCCCCGGTCCCAGTTCCCGATCTTGCAGCTACCCTAGCTTCGCATCATACCCGCACATCCATACCAATATGGCGGCCTCGGCTTCGATTTCGAAAACCATATATCTTGGCGCATTTGTGCACTGCGTCTCTCTAACAGATTTGGAAGTCTGCCCTAGAGGCGTTATTGGGGTTGATGAGGAGGGTGTGATTCAGTTTGTGGAGAGGGATGTGGAGCTTGAGGGGGTGAAGCAAAAGTTCGGGGAGTGGAGAGAGGCGGCGGTTGTGGAGGTTAGGGATGGGTTCTTTTTTCCGGGGTTTATTGGTGAGTGATTTTAGAACTGACACTTCGAAAGCGGATATAGCCATGTCCCATTACATTTCCTATCAACACACTTTATGCGTCTAATATATAGGACAATTCAGCTAACCAAAAGGTAGATACACACACTCATGCATCACAACATCCAAACACCGGTCTCTTCGGCAAAACTACCCTCCTTGACTGGCTGGACCAATACACTTTCCCTCTCGAATCTTCCTTCTCTGGTCTCACCAAAGCTAAACGCATCTATTCGAATTTTGTTTCTCGAACTCTATCAAACGGCACAACGACATGCGCCTACTACGCCACCAAACACGTGCCCGCAACCAACCTCTTGGCTGACATCTGCCTCAAACGAGGGCAACGAGCACTCGTAGGACGTGTATGTATGAACATGTTGAGTCCGGAGTATTACCGGGATGAGTGTATCGAGAGTGCTGTTGAGGCATCAAAGGAGTCGATTGATTACATCAGAGGTATTGATCCGAAGGGCGATATCGTGAAGCCAATAATCACACCCCGGTTTGCACCCAGTTGTACAACAGATTGCCTATCTGCTCTTGGGAAACTGGCAAAGGAAACAGATGCGCACGTCCAAACACACATCTCTGAAACCACAAACGAAGTCGCGCTCGTGCAGGAACTCTTTCCGGAATCCACGTCCTACACCAACGTCTACGACGCGGCCAACCTTCTGACACCGAAGACAATTCTCGCACACGCTGTCCATGTTTCAGAAGAAGAGCGACAAATCATCAAAGCTAGGGGAGCAAAGATCAGTCACTGTCCGGCATCCAATACCGCTTTAACAAGTGGCTGCTGTCCGGTTCGAGAGCTATTAAATGCAGGCATTACAGTCGGCTTAGGCACGGACATTTCGGGTGGCTTCTCCCCATCCATCCTTGAAGAAGTGCGTCAAGCAATCTGGACATCCCGCTTCGTCGCTATGCAATCACCCTCCGTCTCTTCCCCCGACAACGCTGCAAAGCTCTCCACTGCCGAAGCTTTGTACCTTGCGACCCGCGGCGGTGCCGCCGTTGTAGGCCTCTCCGATAAAGTTGGTGGATTTGAGGTGGGAAAGGAGTTTGATGCACAGATGATCCGGTTAGGCGGTGTACCTAAAGAAGGGGAAACGGGTGAAGGGTCCTTTGAAGAGGCCGGCGGACCAGTCGACGTCTTCGGGTGGGAGAGCTGGGAGGAGAAGGTTGAAAAGTGGGTTTATAGTGGGGATGATAGGAATTGTGCTGGTGTTTGGGTTAGAGGCAGGTTGGTGCATAAAACGGACAGAATCAAGGTATAGATCCGTTCTTTTCTAGGACACGCAGAGTTTTGGTATCCCTTTGGGAAATTAGATGGGCACTGTTTTAGATATAGAAGGCCATTCGCTTGGTATAGTAGAAGGTACTCGTAGACATTGTGTTTTCATCATGAGTGGGTGTGGCATACGCTATGAGGCTCTTCCAGATTGCCTTCCGCACACTGAACGTAGAAGCCCATTTTGCCGCGCCCTCTTCCCCCCAAGTTTTGCAAGCCTTGCGATCAATTGCACGCCCGTTTCAGGCCGCGAATCAGTTGATACCAGGTACAAAGTTCTTAGCATTCCCATGGTACGATTTTAAGACACAGCCGCACAAGGGCCGTTTACAAGAATAGTACCCAACAGCCAGCCAGCCAGAGACGTTTACACCCAGCGAACTGGTCAAGAGCAGCCTCCAAATCGGTCAAATGGGCGACAAGCCCCTCCCATGAAAGCCGCATTACTATATAGCACCTCTAAGTCAATGCGGTGGAACCAGCATGAATGTTCGAAAAGCCCGCTCCGTCGGCGTTTCCGCCCCATGAAAGGCTTGCCCACGCTTGGCAACTATGCAACATTTGTGTGCAAACCTGTTATCGCTAAAACGGGCCCAGTCTGGGCTTTCAGCCCTGTTGTCGTGAAAAACAATTTATCTGGCCTCGTGTTGAGAGAGATGTACTAGGCCCATGCTCTAAGCTGGGGCTGGCCTACGTAAGCGGTACATGTGGGCGAGGTGAATAGGCCAGAATAGATCTTAGCACGCTCGGGTACATCACATCCTAGCGCTTTCACGGTGCGGTTCGCGGCGGTCCGGGATGGTCAATTTCCTAAGCTCTGATGTTTGTCTTGCATCGGGTGCAAAAGAGAGTGTTGGAGTCGGTCGGGCTGGTTGAGGGACGCCAAAGAGTGTGAAGAGGAAGTTTTGTTTCTACTCAAAGTTTCGACACCGCATCTCAAGCCTCAAGCTCAGCAGCTCCTCGACAAGACCAGTCTTGCGCTTAGTTCCCATCCAGATCACCTTCGAGATTACACCCAAGTTCTCGCCTACCTTCTTGCTGTCGCGGTTGCGGGCCTGACCTCTGTCGCTGCGGTTGCTCTTCCAGAGGCGAAGCCCTTCACCATTCCGGCCGACGTCGAGATCGTGGATCTGCGCACCGAAGACGAAGCGAAGGGCGCCTTCGTATGATTCCGGCCCAGCTTCTGCAAAACGAGACATGAACTCGAAGCCAACATGGACACTCCAGGACAAACGCACCAGCGGCGCCGTTCATGTTCGCAACGCCATCAACCTCAACCCTAGCGGAAGCTGCGCGCTCCTCTACACGTCTTTTAGCGTGCCAACGAACCTTGTCAATACCCAGTGGAACAACGTCATCTCGAGCGTAGGCGCTGATGCAGGGACCGTGTGCTAGTTTTACGAGTATGCTCTCTCCTTTCTCCGTTCCTTGACTCGTCCTCTCACGTAACGAGTCGAAAACTTTCCTGTAGCGCAGTACTAACCGCGACTAGCTGCAGTGGCTTCTGTAACAACGATTACGGTGGCCAGGGCTCTCTGTATATCGAAAACCCTAGCGAGGGCGACTTCGGGCGGCACTCCCGGAACAATGACGCGGGTACCCGGAGCAAGTGCACGGATTGCGAGTGCTGAGTGTTTGCTGATCTTGCTAGGTGAATTACGAGCTGCATCCAGTGCACTCGGTAATTTGGGTCGGAACGTGATCAGCTGGCTAGTGTTCGTACTTGAGATGAAGTGTGTGGAGCGGTGGTATGAGGGAGGTGGTAGGGGTATCTTCGTTCGCTCGCTGGAGTCCATTGTAGCGAGTGGTTTGGCGAGGTTAGTTTCCTGGTAGACGCAGTGGTCAGTGTAGCTTACAGTTAAACCTCGGGGCCCCTTTGAAGACGCGAAATTTGTGGTGTGATGGATCAAATGGGCTCAACTATAGCTGGTGGCTTGGCGTTTTGCCACAAGCGGAGTCGTGAACGCAGCACAAGTTGTGGGCACATCGATGATTTCGAACTTGTTATGATGGGCTGCATCATACACGGGTTCGGCAGCGAGAGCATAGCTAGACTGAACAAGGTCGGCATCCAAGCTTCTGTCTGGAGGGTTCCGTCTTGCCCACCTCAGGTAGTCGTGCGCGTGTGGTCAATTCAATTACACTTCGCCCTGCACCGCAATTTGTACGACGACGTCAGTAAAGCTTATCCTGAAGAGAGTCAGTGTCCATTGTCTCGGACCTAAGGCGGTGCTATATCAAAGTTTGCGACACCTCTGACGCGAAGGTATGGAGATGGCACCAGGAAAACCGAAGTTCGTTGCAGATCTCTCCACGGACCATCGTTCCGCCGAACTCGAGAGACACCTCCGTTCCTCCTCATCCACACAACCTCAGTCCTACGTCTGGGAATAACGGGTCATTGTTTGCTGTCCAGAGGTAGGAGGGCCGTAAAACGCATGTCGATGTGTCAATCGCCCTGGACGCGCCCAGATCTCACCCCGGGTTGCTGTAACCCCGGGGCATGGGTGTGGAATGAAACCCCACGACGACGGCGCAAACACGACTGCAACGACTGAGCGATTGTTGGGACGGTGCGCGCTTCTCTCTCGATCAACTGGGCGAATGCGACGACCAGAATCGTCGCATTGTGTGATGATCTGCTGAAATGAACAGGGCAGAAAGGCGTTCTTACCCAACACAACAAGTGTTCCATGAAGCAGCCCGCTTCATTCTTACTTTTCTTCCTGGTCTCGTCCAGACGTCCTTCACGTGCGCCGATGAGTTGCGTGCTCACGTTACCCGGCGTGTTTCCCCTTGGAGATGAGGCTGCAACACTCGGTGTTCCCTGAAACCAGCCAAGCGTCAAGCCCCCTGCCTGTGTGCAGCCTCAGTCACACACCAAACTTATGCGTTTGAACAAGCTTCTTCTCGGCTCTACACTACCCCGGTCTGTCTGCTACAAGATCTCTAACGAGAGACGTTGGGGCTACGGTTTGACATCTCTCCATGAGATTGGCCCGCGGCAACATCCGGCGTCATTGCCCCAGCCATTTCAACATTCAATGCGTTTTATTCGTCGTTTCGTCCCAGGCACAACCAAGTCCACATGTTCGATACCCGAGTGCAGGACCACAAGCGATGCGAGGATTTGCTGTTCCTGTGTGAGAAGAGTGGAGACCGCAGTTGTTCATTCCTATTGTGCCTGGTCCTCGCGAGGCATCCTCCGGCACCAAGCGTTAGACGCGCAATGGCGGACTTGTTGAGGCGACGGCTTGGTTCGTTCTAAAAATGAACCGGCCTGTAAATTGAGTATCCTGAGGATCTTCAAGGGGTGATACTCCGCACGGTGCAGAGGCTGTTCAATCAGACGCGCCCAACCACGGTATATATACCAACCTTCGACCACCGACTGTAATCCACCTCACTTCCAACTCCCGCCCCATTCCAGTTCTTGATCCATTCTTTGGTGCAGGACACTACACACTTACATTCTTTTCTTGAACGAGCAGAGCTCAAGATTACTATCCCTTACATTTATCTTTTTCCATCCGAACAACTTTCATTATGAAGACCGCTATCCCTCTTCTTACGCTCCTTTCAGCCAGCCTCGTTGCTGCAGCTCCCACTGCTTTCGTTAAGCCCGGACCAGTGGTGACCGCCGAAACCGAGGGTGTCGTCCTTCCACCAACCAACTTTGGTCGTCGGGAGGCCTTGGTCGCAGACTTCAGCAAGAGAGCTTTGGCGCTCCGTAGTGCTCTTCTTCAAGCACGCGGGGGTGACGGCCAAAATGCTGGAGCTGGTAAAGGCCGGGGCCAGAACGGTAAAGATGACGCAGCGAACGCAGATGAGAACGACAACGCAGACGAGGACGACAATGCAGACGATCAGGCTGATGCCGCCGACGAAATGAATGCGGCAAAGGGGGAGGCCAACAACAATCAGGACGACCAGGCTGCTGCTGATGCCGCCGCTGCAGAGCAACAAGCCGATGCCAATGTCGACCAGAACGCTGCTGCAGCAAACGAGACCGAGCCTGCCGACGCCGCTAAGGGCAAGGGCAAGGGCAAGGGGAAGGGCAAAGGCAAGGGCAAGAATGACAAGGACAATCAAGAGCAGGCCGATCAAGCCGCTGCTGAGCAAGCTGCCGCTGAACAACAAGCTGCCATGGAGCACCAAGCTGCTGCTGACCAGAACGCCGCCATGGAGCAACAAGGTGCTGCTGACCAGAATGCCGCTGAACAACAAGCCGCCATGGAGCACCAAGCTGCTGCTGACCAGAACGCCGCCATGGAGCAACAGGGTGCTGCCGACCAGAAAGCTGCCGAGGAACAGGCCGCTGCTGAGCACAAGGCCGCCATGGAGCAACAAGCTGCTGCTGACCAGAACGCCGCCATGGAGCAACAAGGTGCTGCCGACCAGAAAGCTGCCGAGGAACAAGCTGCCGCGGAACAACAAGCCGCCATGGAGCACCAAGCTGCTGCTGATCAGAATGCCGCCGGCCAGAACGATGCCGACCAAAAAGATGCCGACCAGAAAGCTGCGGATCAGAAAGCCGCCGAGGAACAGGCCGCTGCTGAGCACAAGGCCGCCATGGAGCAACAAGCTGCTGCCGATCAGAAAGCTGCTGAGGAACAGGCTGCCGCTGGTAGTGAGTGGATCCCTTGACGATATTATTCGTGGTTCTTACTAACGGACAAATAGATGCCACCGCTGTTGTTGACGCTGGAGCTGTTGCGAACGGTACCGAAGCCGTGAATGGCACTGGTATCGCTGCCAACGGCACTGCAGATGCTGGAGCTGATCAAGCCGCCGCTGAACAAGAGGCTGCCGCTAAGGAAGAAGCTGCCAAGAAGGAACAGGAAGCTGCCGCCAAGGATGCTGCCGCCAAGGAAGAGGCCGCCAAGAAGGAACAGGAAGCCGCCGCTAAAGACGCTGCTGCTAAGGAAGAGGCTGCTAAGAAAGAACAAGAGGCTGCTGCTAAGAAAGATGCTGCCGCCCAACAAGAGGCTGCTAAGAAGGAACAAGAAGCTGCTCAGAAGCAACAAGAGGCTGCCGCTAAAGAAGCTGCTAAGCAGGAAGAAGCTGCTAAGAAGCAACAAGAGGCTGCCGCTAAAGATGCTGCTAAGCAGGAAGAAGCCGCGAAAAAAGAACAAGAGGCTGCCGCTAAGGACCAAGCTGCCGACAAAGACCAAGCCGCTGCCAAAGACCAAGCCGCCGCCCATGAGCAAGCTGCCGCCCAGGAGCAAGCCGCCGCTCAGGAGCAAGCCGCCGCCAAAGACCAAGCCGCTGGCAAAGATGAAGCCGCCGCTAAAGACCAAGCCGCCGCCCAGGAGCAAGCTCAAGGCAATGAACAGAATGCCCATGACCCCGCTGCCCAAGCAGAGCAGCAAGCCGGTGCTCAGAAAGCTGGTGCTGCTTCTGCCGGAGGCCAAGATTCCATCAACGGTCTCTTGGATAGCCTCCTTAATGGTGCTAAGTGAGGAAGTAAATTCTACTCCGCGGGATGTTTGAGCGGTAGTTGGACGGATTGATCTGATCGAGGTGGATTTGTCACACGGTCATTTTAGATGTATACTTTTCATTTTACTTTTCTTTGGAAGCCCTGGCATGGGTGGAATTACGGGAACTCCGGATGGGTCCGGACTAAAGTTTATTGTATATCTGGATAGAGACCCGCTGGCACTATAGAGAAAAATAAGACAGACCAGTCGACCTGGCGATAACAACATGAACTTCCACTGCTTGCAAGACAGCGTCGCTTCTGGCCTAGACACTGCTCCAGAAATGCTTGACCGATTTGGCCCTCCGGCTTCTGCGCACACTGCAGTTTTCCGCTCGTCAGCTTCTGGACGAGGTCAGGACCAAGCGCTTTACATGAGCGAAACATAGCACCCTTCAAAAATTCAGCCGAAATCCCCGTCTTCGTAAGCCTCGCTAGCAGTGCATGCTGGGCGCCCGTCAAAAGCTTATTCGAACGCTTCCATTATTCATGTTCAGGCGTGACGCGCGGGATCCTGAGACACGGAGTGCATGGGGCGTAGTCGGTTCTGCGTACCACCTACCCCGAGAGCTTTCGAGGGGTGATACTGATACTCGCCAGAGGGCTGTGCCGTCATACACGGAAAGTATGTAACGTCGAAGTCACCCAAGGGCCCTTATTATCAGCTGAGCTACGACTGCGCGGCGGGTTCGCCACGTCACATTCCAGTCGTTCCTGCTTTGAGGCCTTGACAAACACATCCAGATACACAGACTGACGAGCATGATGCATGCACTGCTGCCTTTCATAAAGTTACTTATGCGCTCATCCGCCGACTCGTCACGGTTGCTATGGTTCAAATGTTGCTACACAAGGTAATGCGCTCCTAAGACCCTCCCCAACTGCGAGTGTCGTGTCACTCCACAAGCACTACAGGTCACTCCCACAAGCATGCGAGCGAAACCGTCACGGTTATTGCGCCGTCTCATGTTTTCCGAACATGCTGCTACCTGTTCGTTCATCCTAGGTTTTGTTTGCCTTCTCATGGGACCGGAGCACAACTTGTACATTCCTCTGGTGCAGCCTATCTGAATATATTGCCCATTAGTCTCACCGAGCGGTGGTTGATCAAATGCTGACAGGTTTCGCAAGTAGCTAGCCCAACCGCATGATGGTCTACTGGGTTTGCAATTAAGGCTGGCCAGCAAACGTGGAACAATCTTCCACTAAAAGCTGAGGTGCCCACATCTCGCTATTCGCGCCGGGGTCTTCTTGTTGTTCGATGTGTTAGTGTGCGCTTGCCGTGGTCGGTTTCACGATGGAGTTCGTGTCATTTTGCAGATATAATCCGTCCAACAATACTCGTGGTTGCATTGTTGGCTAGCAGAGCAAATTATGCCGTGCTGATCACAGATAATGGACTTTGATACGTTCACATTACCCACACCTTCTCCACGAGGCTCGGGCCGTTTCCCTCGCAGTTATGCCGTGATGTCTCAGGCAACGACTGCAGCCTCTTTGGTTACGGCAGCCTTTTTGCGTTTTATGGTATTGCGTCAACTTTTTAATTTGTTCCGCGAGTATGACGACGTGATGACTACTACTTATTCAATGCGTGCAAATTACAATGAAAATCCATGCGTAGATTTGATGGCGTGCCACGGTAGGCTGCCCATTCTTTCTAGGGAAAGCGCGGGTAGGAGGGATAATGGTGAATGGGGTCACTTCTTGTGGCTTCGGAAAGATGAGAATCTTTTATGGAAGCATTGGGGGTTATATTTATTATTCGTAGCTCTACTATGCATAGGGAAGGCAAGGACGAGGGAGCAAATATATTTATTCTCGATACAATTAGACATGTAACTGAGAAAGAGAAGAGAAAAACTGCTAGAAGCAGCAGTATCGGAGTTCGTGATGTTGTTTGGGTAGGGGGGTGAAAACGGTCTAGCTTGTCGTTTCAATTGCGAAGATCCGTCGTGCGATGGAAAGAACATTGCTCCCACACGCCATCCGACATCGTAGCCTGTATCCAAATCTGCCATTTCCGTATCCGGCTCCTATGGTGACTAAATGATATGATGAGGCGATTCTGCGAGCAATCTGTTGATATCATTACTCTGGGAATCGTTGCCCTCATCGTCTAGGGTGGGCCATGGCAGCCTCATAACAAACGATTTGGTAACCATACTGGAACAGCTTCCAACATAATAGAGTATCCACTTGTATGTTTGATGCATCATTAACGGCCCCTGGAGAAATATTGAAAGATGCTCGATCGGTTGCATGTAGTACAGAGGACGCAGCTATCTGCCAACCTCTTCTGTCCGTGGACCACGTTAATATATACAGATTTTATACAGTAGCCTAAGACAAAAAAAAGTTAAGCAAGCTTTTAGGGTAGTAGGCTGAGCTAACGTTACGCAAGGCTTAGACGTTGCGGACGTGGCGCGTTGGAATTAGGTGTTCTCGATGCTTGGCGCCCTAAACGGGGGCGGGGGCGGGGGCGGGGTCGGTATTTCAGCTCAGCCTTGTAAGAGTGATTAATCTTGCTACTGACCACGGCAGCCGAATTGTGTGTTCGGTCGCATGACTGTTCAGAAAAATGGCAAACGCTACTAATGACCATAGCAGCCGGATCGCGGGCGGGGAAGTAAATCTTCAGGCTGGCATGGAAGGCGTCCTCAATTCGCTGAAAGACCACAATCCTACCCATGCGCTAACATTGGACACCTTTCTCGAGACACAGAAGCACTATTTTGCCACTCTATCGGTCGAAGAAAAGGCTGATTTACCTTCCTGTCAGTCTTCGACGCAGCTGATCCATGAGATCAAAAATACAGCTGTTTTCCTACGTAAAAACCATGAAAGACGGTTGCGGAACTCGCTCGGCAAAGTACAGAAGTTCACCGAGAAACTGGAGCCATACTTTGACGCCATAGGGCTCATTGTTCAATCTCATCCAGAAATAGCCGGTATCATTTGGGGTAGTATTCGAGCCGCTCTTCTGGTAGTGCAGTTCAGTGGAGAAGCAACCTCAGTAACTGATTGTGTTAGTTTGCTTGTAATTACGTTACGTTTTTCGAAAAGCTTGCCAATACACTGGACACCCTTGCGGTCAAGCTACCCCAACTAGAGGAGCTACAACAGATACTGCGCAAATATGGAAGGGAGCCGTCAACGCGACTTAAGTTTGCACTCCAACAAATATACTTGGATCTTTTCTTCTTCTTCAAAGGTGTTAGCGGGGTATTCAAGCGTAAAGATGGGAGTAAGTGTTGCCCGTGGCTTTATGACTCCGCTCAACGCTACAGGGTCTCGATGGATGCTCTCAATCGTTGCCCAACTGTCCATTACACCATTTGAAATCCGGTTCAAGGACCTTCAGGTACGTCTAGGACAGCAAGATGAAGTCATTCGCCGTGAGGTACAGATCGCGCATCTAGAGATCTCGATGGCACAGTTGACGGCTCAAGAAAGCGCATTGCAAATGGAACGGGAGAACATGACAAGATTAGCGCAGCCTATAGCCATGCGAAAAAAGGAAGCAACCGCGAATTTCGAAGCCAGACAAGCCGCAGATGAGGAGAGACGGCATGAGTACACTAAATGCAGCGAGAGAGCAATAGAAAGGCTGCGATGGCGGGCAGCTGAGTATGCTGAGCTGTGCAACGAGCAGCACGGGCCGCACGAGCAGCGACGACTCTTTGAACAAGGTCCGTTGTCAATTGAAACTCAACTCATCTGAAGCTAACTCAACAGACATGCTCGCTGATAAAATACTTCGCATACAAGCTTGGCTCGACGCGCCAGAATTCGCGAGAAACTACGATGAACATTGCGCTGCGCGGGAGTCAGGGACGACGCAATGGTTTTTTAGGGAAGCCACTTTCTGGGACTGGAAGTCCTCAAAACTCCCAGATACTAAAACCGAAGAACAATTTCAGCAGAAAGCTCTTTATGTCTCAGGTAATGCAGACTAATCCCTTTTCTATAAGTAAGTGATCGCTGATATCCTTGATTCCAGGTGATCCAGGCAATGGAAAATCCGTCCTCGCTGCAGCAGCCGTCGAAGGACTGCATGATCCGCCAAACTCGCATTGTTATTACTTTTTCTTCTCAGAACTCCTTGCTGTTTCCAGACGAGATAGTGCCTATCGATCGATACTAGCCCAAGCCCTACATTACCGGAGAAATGATCCCGATCTAGTTGAAACCTTCGAATTCGCTATAGTCAATTCGTCGAAGGGACAGAAGACTGCTTCTATCCCAGAGATGATTGACTTGATACGAATTTGCCTTGACTCAGGACCCACCACTTATGCTGTTTTTGACGGCATCGACGAGTGCGACGACAAGGAAGATTTTGTGTCTGATATAATAGAGGTCTTCGGCCCGTGTGGTGCGAAAGTTCTGATGTTCGGTCGGCCCAACGTGATTGCTTTAACAGACGCACTTCCACCTCAACGACGCTTCAATATCGGAAAACGGACCGAGTCTGACATTGGGCATTACGGCACCTCCCAGTTGCAGCTTATCAAGCAACGCAGGCTGATGCCAGCAGACGCAGACTTGCGGGTATTGGCGGACCATCTTGGGTCTGGATCCGACGGCATGTTCCTTTGGGCGAAATTAATGATCGCCTTTCTAAAGCTTCCTGCTTGGCAGCCCAAGAAACGAGTGAAGCTCATACTGAACATCACAACGCCAGAACGTCTCGACGACGTCTATGATCGTATTATGGCACATATTTATCGTCTTGAATCAGCAGAGCGACGGCTAGCGGAGTGGATCATCACTTGGTTAACGCACGCACAAAGGGAGCTCTCTGCGGAAGAGCTGCGAGAATCGAGTCGGCTGGTGTACACCGAGACCGAAGAAGAAGCAAACGAGGAAGATCACTTTGAGCAGAGCGTAATCGTAAGTTGTGCCTGCTTGGTGAAAAAGGACTCTTCGCGGAAACCCCCAGTCTTTCGATTCGTGCACGTCTCCGTAAAGGATTTCCTTCATCACACCGAGGCGGACGATGATCGATCAATCTCCCTGTCCAGAGCGACGTCTCATGCTATACTCGCCAGAGGTTGCATACAATACTTGCTGACTTGTATTTCTCCGCAATCACCAAGTGGTAACGTTGGAGAAAGCATTTCCGCATCTTCGCTAGTCGAGAAGTACCCACTCAGCAATTACTCAGCCTTGAGCTGGATTTATCATCTTGAGCAGTCCTTGGATGGTGCTGGTACGGACCTCGATAACCCCAAATCGACCCAACACCAGAAATATTGTGAACTGGTTACGGCAATATCGGCATTTCTTTCAGCGCCAGGCCAGATAACCGTTTGGATAGAAGCCCACCATATCTTCGGCTCCGCGATTGGGACCGAGTCCCTGACCCGCTGCGCAGAGGTGGCACGAATTAAATTCAAGGACCTACCTGAACTGCGTCATAAAGACGTCTGGGAGCAACTCTCACTGCTGGCTGAATACTTGCAGACATTGAGCGAGAATTGGGGTCAGCAGCTGATCTGGAATCCTTCGTGTATCTGGATGGAATGCGCCGCCTTTGAGCCAAATCCATTTATTGCTCAGACTGATATGATGGATATCTACAAATTTGATCCAGAAGATCAGGAATCCTCGGGACTTAGCAAAGTGTCGCTGAAAACAATTTCAGCAATGTCTCCGGACGGAGTCCATCTCGCCGTTCTTAGCATATGGCCCTCCAGGTAAGGCTTCGCATACGAATAAAGGCCTCTGCGCATCGTACTTACCTTGTGTAGAGCTTACCAGGACCTCGCCATGCGAACGGATCAGCGCCTCTCTTGGACCGAGGATATGAATACTGTGCTAAAAAGGCTCTCCGCGGGATGGATCGCTCGATACCAGGTCTTCTCGATAGTGAACGATCCGGTGGCAGTCTTTGAACTAGATTGCAATCTCGATAGATCTAAAGTGTGGACGCAAATCCGACAATCTTTATGGAAGGATGGGCAAGGCACTCTAGCAGACACGTGTCGATTGCAGTGTCCTGTCGCAATCAGCTCATCGTTGCGGCGGTTTTCGGTCTTAGGAGATATATACACGCCCCAGCCTGCTATGAATGGGCAACCATCTTATCACATTTCTTCTGTTGTACCAGACTTCAACGACATCCTTAAGGAGGCTTGGGACATGACTGCTAGTACGAGCACTTACGGTACAGACACCGGCTACTCAGGAACCGTCACCTTGGACTCCTGGATCCATCGCAATTGCATGCTCTATCTTTATTGGACATGGATTAGCATGGACGGCCGCTATGCCTTCTTCCTCGACAAAGCTTCTTCTAAGCCCAGCAATCTTGCCGTATACGATCTAGGCCACCCTGACTCAGCTTCCGAACCGCGTCTAATGAACGGTGGAAGCGCCCAGCTCTACCGAGGAACTAAGGAAATGCATTGCGACGCCGTAGCTTTCCACCCCAGCCAGGCTCTCGTCGTTTTTGCAATCGTTGGTTGCGTGTACCTGTGGCCTTACAATAACGGTAATTTAGCTCCAATTTTTTGGAACCAGAGACCCAAGCTGACAACAGCAGATATTAGTAGCATTGAACAGATTTATTATGGCTTCGATAGCTTCGAATCCGTAACCTTCACAAGCTGCGGCAAATTCGTGATCGTGAAGCCGGTAGCAGCGATGTACCCCGTTACGAGAGAAATACCTCTTAGCATCCGCAAACTCCTCGACACACTACCCGTAGTCGAAGATACACACTCCGGCGGCACCGAGGTGGGAGAGTGGATGGGTATCAGCAACCAATCCATCTTTCCGAAAGTCTCAGACGTCGATGTCACTCCCTCGGGCGTCGTCCACGGAGGCCAGGTCTCCGTGCGCAAAGACGGAAGCACTTCAGGCATATCCACAAGCCATGGAGCACACAATGGCATCCAAGTCAACCTCTGGAGCGATGATGCTAAAGCATGTAAGCGCTCTGAAACAAACTTTGAGTTCGTGAAATTGCCGAGCTGGATTGATGCGGAGGCTGTCTCTACCAGTTTGTTGCCGCAGCTGCGTGAGGAAAGGATTCGTATGGTGATCGAACAGTCGAGAAAGCCTTGGTCCGATCTGTCGAAGAAGGGTAAGAGTGGGCCGGTGCTTGTGGAGAGGAATCGCTGGTCAATGAACTACTATCGTCGGCAAAGGTTAGGCGGGAAAGCAACTGGGGTTCCTTACTCTTTGGCCGCAAGGGCGAGGGCTAGATTGAATGATGGTCGAGCGTCTCGATATCGAGCCTAGTAGCTAGCCTATATAGAGCTTAATATTAGGCTTAGTATTAATCCTGTTTATAACTCGCTCCCCTTTCTAATTTCCATTTACAAAATATTACGTTATACTTATAACTCAATCTAACTATATCTCCTTTATCCTAAAGTACTCTTTATCTATACAAAAGTTTTCTCAAGCTATATATTCCTATACATATCTTAAGTAGTCTTCTCCACATAGAATTTCTATTCTAGTCTTGACTAATAGCTAGATAGTAGTTTATCTTCCTATCGAGGTATATCGCGAATACCAAACCTCTAATAAAAATCATCCCCT